>MU863957.1:0-170000 GCA_033296885.1 Triangularia verruculosa | reverse complement strand
AAAAGGCATGATGAGCCAAACCCAGATGGGAGACCAGCTGGGTCCTGCGAGCGAACCAGATTCCATGTACCGACTCGAGGGTGGCTGGCGGCATGGCCCAGCAGGGGATGATGATGCAGCAAGCCGAGGGTGTATACGAAACATGTCCAGACTTGCATGTTTTTCCGATGCTCTTGAAGCGGGTGGTTGGCAGTAAGTAGAACATCCAAGGATGGATCAGATCATGACAATAACAGCCTCGACGGAAGCATAGAGTGAGTGACAAAATACAGCGCTAACAATTGAAATGTCCCCAAAAGGCACAACCCGGCCCCCGCAGCGGCCACTCAGTGCGCATCCCGCCCTCTCCCGCCCCGCCCCATCCTTCCCATATGGAATTACCCCCACCCCACCGCCCTGCCTGTGTGTTGTTTTAGCGGCAACCCAACTGGTCAGGGGAGACAGGGCCCCGGCACCTGCAACCTGAACCTCGCTCACTTCTCACTTCGCTCACAACTCACACTGACGGATACTGCGAGCACCTCAGATTCTGCTTGGAAACGACGCCCTCCGGCAGCCCGGGACGCCATCGAAGACTTGCTCGACGCATACATGCAGCTGCCGCCGGCCAAAAGCACCAATCGAAGCCAGGCAAAACACTCAGCGTCCCCCCCACCTCGGTGAGCGTGAATCTTGAGCGCATCCAGCGCTGGGATCCTTCACTGGACGCTAAGGTGCTGGTCTGCCGCTGGACCCGCCCAGGGTTGTTGGCCCAAGAAGCAACAGCAAAAGTGAGATCGGAAAAGACAAAGGAACGACACGGGAGAAGCAAAGGCGACGCCAGTCTGTCCGATGCACCCGAAGGTGACCACGCTTTTCCCCTTCACATAAAACCCAAGACCACGCGTGTTCCCTTGTGGCAGCCATGCGGCCTCGAAAATCCATTTTGGGCTCTGCCTCCTCGCCTACCCAACCCCGCAGACTCGGGTCTCTCGTCAACCAGACCTTTGTCTCCCTTGCCCAGTCTACCGAGGCTTTCCAGTCTACTTCTGCCTTTGCTTCAACTGGTCACCATGGTGGCCGTCCAGAGTTGACCACCACATACGCCCCTGACGAGGCAGACGACGAAGGAGAGGGCTCGTCTTATGACCTAGACGCAGACGAGGACGAGGACGACATATATCTTGAAGACGACGAGGACGACGAAGAGGACCTTGGCTCAGACGACTATCTGGATGACGACCCCGACGAGCACAGTCGTAACCAAGGAGCTCCATGTTATGTCGATCCATATAGCTTCCCTGTTCATAACCATCCACCACGGCCCTCAAACGTTCCACCCCATCCGGACCTTTATCTGTCTGAGGAGAGTGACCTCTCCGACGATGCTGGTACTCCCTTGGTGAATCATTATTCAGACGTTCTCAATCTTCTCTCTCACGACATGGACATTGAAAGTGCGAGCGACACCGATGCTGGGATCGAGTACTCCAGCCATGAGGAAGATTTCGTGCTTGAGGCCAACCAGCCAGGCACTACCGACGGTCCGGAAGCATCGCCCCAGGGCAACGCTGATGTTTTTCATGATGCCCAACCGTCAGTAGCACCGGCGATGGTTGATTTCATGACCGGTGCCACCCTTCACCCATCACCTCCTCCTCCGGTTCCCAACCCACCATTGACCCATCATTCAATGACAACTTGGTTCGATGGAACACATCCTACTGCGCTCTCAAACCCAAATCCAGCCACCCTTGGGCCTAGCAACTATGGTCTCACTGATTTCTTGCATAACTGGGCACGCCAAACCAACATGTTGCAAGGCCTGGTCCGTGGGAGAGCCCCATGGCCGGCCCAGATCAACGAGCTCGCCGCCTCCGAGACGAAATGTGTCAAGCGTGATGACCTGCACGGTGATTTGTGCGACTTCCAGGGTATCGACTGGGTCGACCTCAGGGTGCAGAGGACGGATGCCCGAGAACGCCGGTTGCTCACTTATAACAATTACGTGAACATACCAGGTTCAGACAAGTGGACTGTAAGTGCACTACTGCTATCACTTTCCCCATGTGGTGATCTTAAGCTTACCTGATCACACAGCCTGATCTACCTGATGTTATGCTCCCAAAGACTCGAAGCTTCTTTCGATTTCGCCGTATGGATATCAGGCGCAATGTCCATTTGGCTCACTTTCAGCTTCGCTACCTGTTAGGAAGCGCTTCCCGCTCGCGAGTATTCTACCCCAGCGTCAACTCCATACAACAGCTAAACCCCATATCGGGCGAGTCCCGGTCTGTCGTGAAACTGAGCAACATACCGGGGTCACAAATATCAACCCTCATCGCCGACCATGGCGTGTTGGTCGCGGGTAACTTCAACGGAGAGTATATCCTTCGCCATCTCGATTCGGATGAGCCGGAGAGCAGGGCCTGCCACATCGGCACCATCACCACCCATCTCAGTGGTATCACGAATCATGTCCAAGTCCACCCGTCACGGTCATCCTCTGCGCCATTGGCTGCCTTTGCTTCGAATGACATGATATTTCGAACGATGGATATTGCCACCGAGACGTGGCTGTCCCACGAGGAATTCGATTTCCCTCTGAACTGCACCGCGCTGTCCCCGGATAAACGATTGCGTGTCATGGTAGGCGACACCCTGAAGGTGACCATCATAGCAGCCGAATCAACACTTCCAGGAGGCAAGCCGGAGGTCCTTCGCGAGCTTTCAGGCCATCATGATTATGGCTTCGCTTGCGACTGGGCGGATGATGGGTGGACCATAGCCACGGCGTTCCAGGACAAGTCTGTCAAGATCTGGGACGCCCGCTATCTGACCGACATGACGGGCGCCGCGGTTCCCCTCTGCACGATCCGAACGCAAATGGCCGGGGCGAGAAACCTAAAGTTCTCGCCGGTTGGGAGCGGCAAAAGAGTACTCGTCGCGGCGGAGGAGGCCGACTATATCAACATCATCGACGCCCAGACGTTCCGTTCCAAGCAAACACTGGACATCTTTGGCGAGATTGGCGGTGTGGGCTTTGCAAACGGCGGTCAGGATCTCCAGGTGCTGTGCTGCGACCGGGACCGCGGAGGGTTGCTGCAGTTCGAGCGGTGTAATCTAGGGGGGGAGGCAACGTTTGAGTTGGCGGATGACAGTGATAACGACAAGCCGGTGCGGTTGGGGGAGCACCCTCTTCGACATCATAGGGGCGGGGGGTATGACTGGCCGGAGTCGGTATTTACGGAGGACAGGAGGTGGAAGGAGAGCAAGACGAAGAGGCAGAGGAAGGCGGCGGGGCAGGTTGATCTTGAACCGTTTTGATGAGATGATGGAGAGAAGGCTTTTTTTTTTTGGCATGGTTTAAAGTGAGGCGTCTTTTTTTTGGAAAGGAATTAGCTTTTTTTGGTTATTTTTTTTTGGTGATAAATGATACCTTGGACATATATTCACGGACGGTTTTAGTGGGAAGGGGGTCTTTGAGGGCTCTTCAGCATTTTGGATTTCTTACGTTTTTTTCCTTTTTGGACATTTGATTAACGTTTTTGTGTGTGTGTATATGTGGGAAGGATGAGAGTGGTATGACGTGATGAAGTCTTCTTGTCGATTGCTGTCTGAGCGTTCAGGGGTTCATTGGGTTAGGGCATGTGAGTTGAGGGGATGGAATAGCATTCAATGGGCCGAGTGTGTATTGATAACAGGGCTATTATATATACTTTTTTGGCGGCGGTTGTGGGATTGTGAAGGCTGGGGGGCGATGGATGAAGATCATCGAGGCATGGCATATCATATCATATATGTATTACTTGTTTCTTGTTGGTATTAGTTGGCTTTTCTTTTCTTTTTCGTTGTTTTTAGCATTCATCAAAAAATACCATGTTTCTTCACTTCGATACCAGCTATTGCCGGTCTCATGTTGTATATCTCTCAGATTTGTCTAGCTAGGTAGATAACAGGAAAAACACAGGACAGTTGAAGCGGCTGGTTCCGCCGGACTGATCTAGAGATAACTAGGGTCGGGTTCAATGATTTGTTGTGTGCAACATTGCTGGAATCATCACTCATTTCATATGCCATACCCTCACCAACCTAGCGAGCACCTCACAAGAACATGGCACAGTAAACTTGGTATACAAACCTTCTTATTTCTACATATGCCAATGCCCTATAGGAAAGAAATTACAAAAGATAAATATTCTCCCCTCTCATCGCCTAGGCCGAGAAGAACAACCAACGACCACACACACACACACACACCCCGTTTCAGAAAACATGCTATATATGAATTTCAACCACCCCCCCCCCCCAATCCATCCCCCCTTCGCCAAGAAAAGTAATTCAACGCCTCGCTCCGTGATAATCTATATCCCCGAATGCCATTCGAAAAAAAAAAGAAGAAACAAAAAAAATCTCATCTACCCTTCCCATTTTCCCCTCCTTATCACACTATCATACATACCTCAACTTCTTCGTCACCACCGCCGCCACCAAACTCCCCAGCGCCCCCAGAAACATCGTCACCGCAATCGCGTTCGGTCCCGTCGGATCCGCCGTCTCGCTCGGGCCCGCCTCGTGCGCCAGCTCCGGGCTCTTCCCCGGCTCCAGCATGGCAAACACAACCCCGCTCATCAACGTGCTCAGAAACTGCGGGATCGTGACGTAAATGTTCAAAATGCCAAAGTACACCCCGCTCAACCCCCCAGACGATGTGCTGTTGGCATCCTCATCCGGCTTGCCCATCTCCAACACCGAAACGTCCCGCATCTCAATGTTTCTCGCCGTCATCGTCAGGTCCGCCTGCTGCCCGCTGAGCTTGTTCACCTCGATTCCCAAAAACGTCGTGGGCGCCCAGCCGGCCACGCTCCAGGGGATGCCACACAGCGCGACGATGGCGGTGGCGAACCGGAACGACGTCGCAAACGGCGTGATGAACATGGCGCAGGCGAACATGATGTTCCCCACCACCCAGGCGGTCAAGAGGTCGGGTTTGTATTTGTTAAACGTCGTGATCAAGGGCGCGATGCTGGCTGGGGGACGGTGGGTGAAGCTTTTGTCTTCTGGGGTTTGGATCAATGATGGCAGGACCCAGGCGCTGATGAAGGAGACGGTGGAGTAGACTGTCAGCGCTGTGCTGCCGATTCGGCCCATGTCGCCGAGGGCGTCGTCCGAGTTGTGAGCGTCGGCGGAGACATCGTACCGGAAGTAGGTCTCCCCTACCCAGGTGCTGCTGTAGACGATGAAGGGGAACCAGCCGATCCAGGACCAGAAGACGGCGTTGCAGATGGCTTGGATGCGTGGCGGGAGGGTGAGGACGGTCGAGTAGATCTGGCGGACGACTTTGAAGCGGACTTGGGACTGGCGGGGGTCGTGGCGGACCGAGAGGAGGACTCGCTCGGTGACTGCCCAGCATGTTATGAAGGCGGTTGCGAGCATCCCCAGAGCGGCGATGACGGTGAGTTGCTTGAATTGGGTGTCTCCGAGGGTTGTGCCGAAAATGCCGACGAGGTCAATAGCGCCCATGGCATATCCGATGATGTGACCTAGAGAACCCATTCGGCTTGCTAAAAGTTTGCGTTAGAACTCGCATGTCATTAAGAGTTAATTTGGCTAGAAGCTTACCCCAAGCAGCGCCAGTCTGCTGTTTTGATATTGGCAGAGTATCAACCACCAGACTCCTGCCGCAAGACATGACAGCGTTGATAGAGAAATCCACCGAGTACAGAGACAAGACAGCAAGCACAATGGTCATAACTTGTGCAGTATCCTTGTCACTGACGAAGAAATCCACAATTTCCTTTGTGAAGCCCAACACGAGTAAACTGCCAGCCACGATGAAGGACCCAATGACGATGGTGGGCCGCCGCCTCCCCCATTTCGATGTCGACTCATCGGCCACGACTCCAATGATGGGCTGTACTATCAGTCCAGACAATGGCCCCGCGACCCAGACTAGAGAGGTTTGTCCTTTTGACAGTCCGAGTGAGAGGAGATACGGTGTGCAATCTGAGCAAGCAGCAGTCAGTATACCGGTCCAATAAGGGGGTAAGAGGTCATCTTACACGTCATTTCAACTCCCCACGTGAATCTGTAGATAGTCCATCAGCAATTGCGCCCTTGTTTCCAGTGTTGGATGGATCGTCCACGAACGTGATACCAATAGACACACATGTCAGAAGGAACATGCGCATCGTCTCCGAACTCCCCTCCACCTTCGGTTTCCCGCTCCATGTCGACATTGTCTTGTCGGGTCCGACTCGGCGTCGTCTAAGGGTATTATGTATATTTTAATTGCCCCAAGCCTCCGTGGACCGGTTCCCTTCCTCAACGTCCTCGTTGGCAGCCACAAACGGCGGTCGGCGAGCGTCGTGGAATCGTCGCGCCGGCGTGCGCTATCCCTGCGCTCGTCTCCCGGGGAAGAATTGGATTCGATTATTGGATATGCTGTGCGAAAGAAAAGAGCGCGCTATGTCAACATTCTTTGTCCTGCCTGAGACCTCGGTGATTTCGGTCGTCTTTGCGCCGAAACAACGAGGCGGTGCCCGTATCTCTCCCAGAAACCAAGAACAGTAGAATCATCTCTCACCATCGAATATCAATCAAGCCTCGCAAAGTAGCACAGGCTTGAGAAAAGAAGGCTCGGTATCTACTCGAAATCAGGGTCGCACAATGTGTCTCGTTTCGGGCTGGCACAACAGGGGGAATTTCGCGGCGGGCAATGGCTCCGTTGGTTTTATGGGCGGCGCATATACGGGGAAGAATTGAAGCAAATTTAGCGAGCGTGAGTTGGGCGGGACGAGAATCAATGTTTTGAAATAAGAGCAAAGAGTACAGGAAAAAAAAAAGAACCGAGATGTGTCGTTATCTTTTTGCTGGTTATTATGCTGACACCCCGTAGGATCGCATCGAAACGCCGTGTGCCAAGAGGGCAGAGCTGTGCAACACTGGCCCTTGACTAAGACGAACCACCCAAAATAGGGGGAAGTGACGTATCAAGGTTCGCGCAAACAGGGGTCTTGTAGGGCAGTGCTTGGCCCTTCATACAATTCCTATGTGGGTTTACATAAGAAATGCGACAGCCCAGGTAAATATCGCGAATCTAGCCTCAGAGCTAGCGCGTTCTGAAGACGCATATAGAGATCTGTCTTCAATAAACTTGCTCGTTTGTGAGTCTTGTTGGACGTTTGCGAGATATTCTAAATATTCTAATCACCACCAGACTATGGCCATTCATAGTGCGGAGGAATGTTATGGCTCCTCGTAGCTCAGCCTTGGGTATTCTACGACGGTGAAGACTCAATTCTTACACAGCAAGATGATGATCTACCGTTAGATACCGACGTCTCTCCAACGCGAAATACCTCCCAAGCCGATGCTATGGTGGATGCCCTTCGGCGTGGATTGCCGCCCCCCCACGGCAGGGTTGGGTCCAAGAGCTACATAATTACCCCACCATTTTTTCGACGAGGGGCACCAGTAACGGCGCTCCGATTCAGGAACGTGGATTTCGGTGGTGGGAGGGGAGAAAAACCAAGCCGGTGACTCGACACCAAGAAGAGATATTGGGACTCTGCGGACCCAAACATACCGTTGTTTCCTCCACTATAGACTACTATAGAGAAGTACAGAACAGTACATCCCGGTCCATCTTCATATCCTAGAGGTGTGTTTGTGTCAGTCATTCTGCTTGATATTTACCCCGCCATCACCACTGTCCCTGCCGTGTCCGTCTAGAACCCCCCCCTATCCCCCCCAATCACCTGCAGCAAAGCAACCTTCTTCTCCATATATTGAGAACCTCATTGACTGACCCATACTCAAAGTGAACGCCTCCTCCTGCAGTCTACCGCTGTACACCCCGCGCGCAGTCCCACCTCGAAAGTGACCCTAGACCTCCCCAGGCGAACGAATACCAGAGTTACCTCTCCCCTTCTTGGGTAACCAACCCGTCCCCCTACCGTCTCCGGCGCATATTAGAATCCAGGCCCCAGTCAATATGGATTTGGTCAACAGGTTGGTTTTTTCTCTCTCTCTCTTTTCCATCCTGCTATTTGTGTGTGTCTGTGTGCGGTTCTTGGTTGCGCCAGTTTTACAACTCCAAATCTGATATACCATATACACCATGCCTTCTGAACAACCAGAGCTAATCAGTCTCAACAGCCTAGAAGGCCGTCTGCTCTTCGCAGTTCCCAAGAGTAATGCGCCCCCCTCTCCTCCTTTTCCAGCCCCCAATCAACTAACCCCCTCCACAAAGAGGGCCGTCTCCTCTCAGCAGCCCTCAACCTCCTCGAAGGCGCCGACATCCAGTTCAAGCGCGAGAACCGCCTCGACATCGCCCTCGTAAAGAACCTCCCCATCGCCCTCGTCTTCCTCCCCGCCGCCGACATCCCCACCTTTGTCGGCGAGGGCCGCGTCGACCTCGGCATCACGGGCTACGACCAGGTCCAGGAGCACGACGCCGGCGTCCGCGCCCTCGCCCGCGCCCGCCGCATGAGCAACGAGTGGTCCGCCGACAAGGACAGCGACAAAAAGCCCCGGGGCTGCGACACCATCATGGACCTCGGGTTTGGTGCTTGCAAGCTCCAGGTCCAGGTCCCCGCCAAGGGCGAGTACCAGACCGGAAGGGACCTGGTCGGGAAGAACATCGGCACCAGCTTCGTCCACCTGGCGGCCGAGTACTTTGCCAGGCTGGAGCTCGAGCAGGAGGGCATCAAGATCGACAGCACGGCCAGCTACGCCGGGAGGAAGCTCAGGACGAAAATCATTGAGCTGAGCGGGAGCGTCGAGGCGGCGTGCGCGCTTGGGGTGGCGGATGGTATTGTTGATCTTGTTGGTATGTTTATCTCTCCCTCCCTTTTTTTATCCCTCAGCCTAACCCATGTCTGTCAAAAGAATCCGGCGAAACAATGAAAGCAGCCGGCCTCAAAGCAATCGACACCGTCGTCGAGACGTCTGCCATCCTGATCAAGTCCAAGGCCCCCTCCAACCCGGCCATGGTCGACCTCATCGCCGCCCGCATCAACGGCGTCATCACGGCCCAAAAGTATGTTCTGTGTCAGTACAATGTCCCCCGGGACCGGCTCGCCGACGCGACAAAGGTGACACCCGGGAAGCGCGCGCCCACCGTCACGTCGCTCGAGGAGGACGGCTGGGTCGCTGTCAGCGCCATGGTGGAGAAGAAGCGGATCGCGCCCGTTATGGACGACCTGGCGAAGGTTGGCGCGACCGATATTCTCGTCTTGGATATTCACAACACTCGTGGGAGCTAAGCTAAGCTAAATGGTTGAGTGAGATTGGTGGGGTAGGTGGAAGAAGAAGATTGTTAAGAAAGAAAAAAAAAGCGTCTTGTTTTTTGTTTTCTTTTCGTTTTGGGATACATAGAAAATTGATACCTGTACAAGTTTTCTGTCATTACTATTCAAGATCTGTTGGATATATCTTGAGATGTTTGATGTAGAACCGTATAGATTTATAAGGCTATCTACCTACATATATAGACCATCATGTCTTCAGTTACCTACCCCTGAACTAGCGACCGTTTGGCAGTCTTGTGGACCTATATCCTCCGTTGCTTGAAGAAAGAGCGTAACTTGAATAAACGCAACATATGAAATGGGAATTAAAAAAAGGTACAATTTCAGTCTCATGGAAATTCCCAGGCCTCAATGCCGAGATCAGTGGCGGATATAGCAAAGGAAAGCAACACGGTTGACCCATCAACTTCACACCATAAACGCCATTGTTTCCCACGAACCCCCCCCCCCCCCCCCCCAAAAACAGCACACCAAGGAAACCAACACGCGATTCTCCTCATTCATCTAGATCTCTACTGCAATCAGCAGCAAATCACCGCCTCTCCTATCTCAACTCTGTCCTCTACCCTCTGTCCTAGCCCACATCAGGCGCCCAAAACAAAAGAAACATTAACAATTGCGTGTGCGCGCACAAATAAATACAAATGAAAAAAATACAAGGGGCGAAGAAAAAAAAAACAAAGATCAATAGATCGGCCTTCCCGGTCCCTCCTCCCATTTCCTATGCTGCACCACCTCCTGCCCATCATCCTCGTCCTTCACCCCAGGACCCCACGACACCCGCATGCTCTTCCTCCCTGACCTCCTCGCCGACCCCTCCCCGTTGGTGATCCTGCTCGGCCCGATCCACTCCCACGCGCGGCCGACCTCACCATTGTGGCTCTCCCTCTGTCCGGTGCGGACATTGGCGTTCTGCTCGACCAGCGCACGAACCCGAGTCCACAACCGCTCTCGGTCAGCCAGGCTGTGCATCGAGCGAAGCATATCGTCCCTCAGGTTCGGCAGGAAGAGGAACGCGTCCTCCTTCTCGTCCTCAAAGGCGAGTTCCTTCTGGTTGGCGAGGCGGTCGAGGACCACGTCCACCAGAGCCGGGACCCGCGCTGCCAGAGCGCGGTTCTTCTGGAAGCGGCGGCGGCCGTAGATAACCGACAGCAGTGACATGATTAGTCCACCAATAGAGAGTCGATGTCTTGCCAGTCCGAGCTTGGCCGACCGCTGGATGGCGCATGTGAACGGAAGGCTAGCGAGAGAGGTGGACGATAAGCTGGTGGTAGGAAAGCCTCCGGTACTTCCGGTTCTACAGGTCCAGCCACAGGTCTGGTTAGTGGGATGTGTCAGATAAAAATATGTACAAGGTAGCCGCAGAACTATAGGGACTCCATGCTAGTAATAAATAGGATGGATAAAACTTACGCTGGCTCATCGGTGTGTACTTCCACTTCATCCCGAGACTTGACCTCTCCAATGGCGGCAACCCACAGATCGTCGAACTCATCAGCGGCCATTCTCTTGCTGCGCTTCGAGCTAAGAATTTGCTTCAACTCGTCTTCATCGATCGTCGGGCTATCCAATGGCTGTCCCTCTGGTTCGAGGGGCTCACCACACTCATACTTCGCTCTTCGATCACGCAGCTCCTCTACAGCCTTGTCGGCAACGGCCTGGACGCGACGAACCTTCTCTCCATCTGGCTCACAGGTTGGAGGCAGTGGAACCAGACCACCCATGGAAAGTGGATGAGGCTTCAGAAGGAAATCAGTCTCGCAGCGAGCAGTGAAGTCCTCATAACAGTACGCGTGTGAAGGGCAGGGCTCGCATTGGGGCTCGATGTAGGTGAAGATCCACTCAGGAACCTGAACACTGTCATGGATGTCGAACCGCGACGCGATCTCCGTGGCCCACTCCGGGACGTAAATCCTTGACGGAATAAGCTCCGTCGGTTCCCGGCCGAGGCCACAGTATCCCACAGCAATCTTCTCCTGTCTATACCAAGCAGCATAGGCGACCAAAAGTGTCGTGAATAAAACCCAGAATGGAGTTGACAGATTCGACTTCTTCTTGGGAGGGGGCGGTTGCCGAGCAAGAGCCAGACTGGGGTTGGCAGCCTCTTCTTGCATAAGAGCAAGTTGCTCATCAGGTGTAAATTCCTCGCCAGGTTCCATCTCGGGTGTCTGGGCCCTGTGGTTGTTGTAATTGTTGACAGGAACTTCGAATGATCGGCTGACAGTCGAGGGCTCGTTCGGCGTCGCAAACATGGGACCGTCTATTCGGCGGCGGGAGATTGCAGGAGTGACAAACTGTTGTTTTCTCACAGAGTCAAACCCTGACGTCTTGCGACGATGCGAGGGTGGCCTCATCGTTGAGACGGGAGTGTTTGCTCCACTCTGGAAAGGGTTTTCACTGCTGAAAACGCTCTCAGTCTCTGGTGTACGCTTAAAGAATGTATCCCGGTCCTCTGGTTCCGCTTTGGGGGTTTTGTACGGAGTCTCGCGCGTGATAGTCCGGGGCGGTTCAGGCTCGGCGGCGGTCTCGGCGTCGGAGAGCGATGGTGGTTGCGCGCTGGCGGAGCGCGATACCCTCTTCCGAGGACTGCTTGCCCGGTTCCGCGCAGGCGTCACAACGGGAAGGTGCTCCGGGTCTTCCGACTCGCGCTTGATCCTCGTGGGCTTCCTTGGCGACTTGGACCGGCGCGACGACACGGAGGCAGGAGGTGGTGGCAGGTCCTCGTAGTCGTTGCCAAAGTCAGTGCTGCTCGTGTGTTCGGAATCGGCGTCGACTATTCCGCGGCTCATTCGCTTGACACGAGCGCGCGCCGCAAGAATCTTCTTGGACTGCGGCAACACCTGATCGATGAAGAGCTCGATCAAGTCCGACTTCTTCGCCGTCGATGGATACTGGACATTGTAGGTGACCAGAATTGATCGCAGTCGCGGCACCGTCAACGTCTTCGGATCAAAGTCCGGCTGGAGGTAATCGACACTCTCGGTGTCGGACATGGCGGCGACTCTCTGGGGGGCGGTGTGGTTGTTGATATTGACAAGCAACGATCTTGAAGGAAGGTTTCGAAAGTGTTAAGGAGGTGAGGGAGGTGCGAACTGATAGGGTAGAAACTGGAAGCTTATCGGCGGGTGCCTTGAGCTGCCTGCGCTTTGTCAGTTGCCGGAAAGCTGCGACAGGTGGGTGTCACTCTGTTAGCTATAATGCATGAAGGACCCAGGGTCGTGGGCTAGCGAAGAAGGGTTCCAGAAAAGCCGAGACACGAGGTGCTTCCCTTCTCTGGACAGATATGATGAAACGAAGCGGGGGATAAGCAAAAAAAAACTGTTCACAGCTCTGTTGATGTTGCGCAGCGCATCAGTAGACAAAATACAAGGATGACGAAAGTGGAGTGCCAAGTTTGGTTGTTGGTGGCAACAGCAGGCCCTTTTACGTGGGGCAAAATCTGGGGTCAGCCACGTGTGGCTCAGCATCATTACTTGCCACCTTTACATCGACGACACAATTTTGGATGGCTTCACTTGCTCAATTGTGCATGAGATTTCATGATGATTCTTTTTGTATTTGTTTTTTCGTCTGTGTTAACTAAATCATTTCAATAGCCGACTAACTAACCCAGATAACGCCTCCTCAAACCAAATCCATATTAAACAACCCTAACCCCAATTATGCCCCTGATACCCCTATCCATGGCATTCCCTCTCGACTCTACTAGAGAACCTGAACCCTCTTAATCTCCCCCGTCCCCTTCTCCTTCCTCCTCTTCGGCACAGCAACCACCAGAACCCCATCCTCCAACTTGGCCGTGATCCCATCCTCATCCACCTCCTCATCAGCCTCCTCCCGCTCCACAGGCGGCATCTTAATCTTCCTCTCAAACAGCCCAACCTTCCTCTCCGCCGTAACCAACCCCCTCAAAAACTCCTCATCCCCAGGCCGGTAAACAACCCCCCTAACCACCAGCACCCCCCGATCCTTATCCCAATGCACACCCACATCCTGCTTCTTCGCCCCCGGCACAGCCAAATGCACCGTCCAAGCCCCCTCCGAGTCAAAAACATCCGCCGGCGGGCTAAAAGTCTGCTCCCCCTCAAACACCACCCCTTCCTCCCCTCTATTATCATGCTCGCCACGGTTATCCTGTTGGTTGTTACCACCACCAGAGAGATAATCCCTCAGCCCCCTGGCCAAAGGATGCTGTCCCATAGCCCACCCCAGACTCCCCAGCCCTCTCACCGCAGCCCCAATGTCAATCGGTGATGGGCCCCCAAATCCAGAAGCATGTCTCGGTCCGCCGAAACCACCTCCCGGTCCAAAGTGAGGGGGAAACGGTGGTCTCCCGAATTCAAAACCGAAGGTGTTCGGGCCGGATCCCCATCCCCAGGAGTTATGCCTACCGAACCCGCCGCCAGGTCCACGGCCCCAGCGGCCTCGTCTGCCTGGACCGCCGCGGCATCGGCCCCTGCGGCCGTGCTGACCGGGAGAAGCAGAGGGGATTTCCTCGGGGGGATCGGGGATGTCCTTCTCCTTTTCGTCTTCAAAGGTAGTCGTGGTAGTAGGTGTGTTAATACCATCCCTCAGGGTGGAGGTGGATTTCATGTCGTCGTCTTTGTGATCGTTTTCTCTCGCACGGTGGTAAGCTTCCATCAGGTCAAGCTCAGCTTCTCCTGCCGCGGCGGAGATGTCGTAGAGGTCTTCTTCGACTTCTGGCTCGCGGCGGCGGGGTGGGCTGTGGCTTCTGGTGCGGGAGTGATTGCTGTGGTGGCCTCCTCGACCGTGACGGCCATGATGGTGGCGGGGATGGCCCTCGGAGTCGTCGCCGGTGCCGTCACCAGGGGAACCAGCGGGACCACGGTGGTGAGGAGGGGGTGGGTGGTGGGGCATAGACCAGGAGGGGTTGAAGTTGAAGCCTTCTGGGCCGCCGCCGCCGAAGAACCCAAAGGGCGGGAAGGGAGGTTGGGTGTCGACGCCTTCGGTGTCAGGGCGGTTGTTAGGAGGGGAGGTAGGGCCGTTGCCGTTGCCGTTACCGGCGGTGTTTGGCGTCATGGCGCGGATGAAGTTCCAGAAACCTTCTGGGCCATAACCCGGAGGAGGGGGAGGGGGTCGGTGGCCTGGGGGAGGACGGCGACCTTGACCTTGATCTTCAGGCCAGTTGAAAGACATGGTGGTTGTTGGTCTGTTGATTGTATTGTTGGTAAGATAGGAAGGCAAAGTAATATTGTAAATGTGCTGGCGATTGCAAAGTGTCTTGCACCAAAGCTACCCAACTGAAAGGGGGCTCAAAGTTGGGTTATATACACCTACCACCACTCGTCAACTTGATTGCGTACACCCACTTACACCTAGCTAGGTACCTCTCTGTCAAACGCGGCAACTTACCACCAAACAAGACAAGGCTAGCCAGACCGCGTCAGCGATCTCCTGATTTGAATGCCCTTGCGATATCTCCGAGTTAATCGGTAAAAAAGCTCCGAGAAGGTGGTGGTCCAGAGAGTGTTCTGGATACGTGTGCCCCTCGAGCTCTATACCAAAAAGGAGAGGAGGGGCAATAAGTTGAGGACGGATCATATTCGCCACTTTTCATGATGACGACGCTTCCCTTTCATAATACCTCTCTGTCCACACTTTGTCCACCTTATTGCGCAGTTGTGCAAAACGGGACTCAAGCGTTTATCCGATTTGATCATTCCCACGTGCATGGCGCATGGGTACCGAGGGCTTGGGCGACCTGAGTGTACTGGGCCTTTACGTTGGCCTTATTTTCAAGGCTTTTGGCTGCAATTTGATAGCCAAAGTTGAATATAGCGATGGTGTGATCGAGGTCTTCCATTCCTTTGGAAGCTTGGTGAGTAGATTTATAATAATTTAATCGACGAAGCTTTTGGATAGTAGAGCTTGTGATGATCAGATTATCAAAAATTTACTCACCAAGCTTCCAAAGTAATAGAAGACATCGATCACACCATCGCTATATTCAACTTTGGCTATCAAATTGCAGCCAAAAGCCTTGAAAAGAAGGCCAACGCAAAGGCCCAATACACTCAGGTCGCCCAAGCTCTCAACATCCTCGAGGGTATTGATTGGGTGGTGTGTTTGGCGAACGGGGATGCTATTTATCTCTGTTCCCGCTGAATGAGGGCATGATTAGTACGGCACACGCCATCTGAGTCACACGGGTGAGATAACGCTAAGAGCGCCTATCTCGTGCTCGATTACGAGCACTTGCAATTGTTGAGCTTCTCCTGTGTTTTCTGTGGTGCGAGGCGGCCACTAGCCAACTCAAAAAAGCCCACTTCAGCCCGGTTCAGTCATCAAACCTATAGTAATGCTCTGCAGCAATCTGCATTGCGCTAGCGTGTATACTGCACATGTAAGCCGTACTGTATACACCACACAAAGGTGCATCGGAAGAATGATATAGAAGCTTGCATTGCCGCGCGTTTCTGTCTAGCTGTCTTATCACTGTCATCGTCACGGTCCCTGCTGTCGAATTTCGATGTTGGGTTCAGTGTTGGACAGAGGAGCCCACGCGGCCTCCCGTTGTCGACTGACCGAATCTCGGAGACTCAAAGCCGGTCTCCGAGCCCACCGAGCACCGATGCCGTCTGGGCTCTACCTTTTTTTCAGCTTCTTCGATGCCAACAGTGGCCAGAAACAATCACCGGGTTCCGATAGTCCATATAAATAATTAACCTTTATTGTATATTTTCCCTCCCCTTCTCCCATGGATATTTCCTGCTTTACACCAGTTCATAGCTGAACACAACATTCAACTCCCAGATTCTACACAACACATAGACATGTGTCGATTCAGTGCTAACCCTGATTTGAGTATGTAGGTATATAAGCAGACATGAAATGCCTAAAAACGCCTGTCGTTGTCAAAATTCCCATTTCGCGTGATGTTGCAGATATCATGTTCTCTCTCTTTCTCTCTCGCTCTTGCGCAAAACATTGCAAATTTTCTCTTTCACAAAAAACCCATCCCATTCGCTCAAATCATCAAAATTTTAACCACCATGTGTAACGTATTATATATTGCCCCCAATTAGCTCCTCCCAGTCTCCGCCAGCTTCTTCTCCGCCTCTTCTGCCCGTTTGTTGGCTTCGGCAACTTGCTGCTGGAGCTGCTTGATATACTCAATCGCCATCTCCACCGTGCTGGCCTTGCTGTTTGGCGCACCGCCGTTCCTTTCCCTCTCCTTCTCCTTTTCCTTCTCTTTGCTCTTGTTGTCACCACTGCCTTCGCCTTCGCTGTCCTTCGGCTGCTTTGGCAACAAGGTGGCAATCTCTTGCAACGCCGAGTTGATCCGATTCCTCCGACCTTGCTCGGCGATCTTGTGAGATGTCCGTTTGGAAGTGAGATTGGTGGAGAGCTCGCTGGGATATGACACTCCTGGGACTGTGTTACCCTCCAGGATCCGCTGATAATTGGATTTGCTGGCAAGGAGTTGTGACGCCGTTTCTTCCAGGTCTGCTCCACCGGGCAGTAATGGCTTGATGTTGGGCGAAATCGAGATTTTGGGCCTCAGGGCTGGTGAAACAGGAATGGAGCTCACACTTCCACGCTTCTTGCTATTCCTCGGCAGGAGCTGCGGTGTCCGTTTCGCTCCATATCCTGGCCCTGGTCCTAGTTGTGGGCTAGCTGTAGCCGAAGCTGTTCCCGACGGCCTTACTGATGTAGGTCCAAGTGAAGGGGATGGCAATGGCGCAAGTGAAGGGGTCTTGGAGGGACCCGCATCCTGAGGAGGCTGTTTTGGTGTGGGGGTATTGTTGGTCTCGGTGGGCGGTGCAGTGACATTGGACACAGACTCGGGCAGCTCAAATAGCTCGATGTGTTCTGTGTCAACCGCCTCGGGATTATCCGTCCTACTGGCGCCGGCCACAGTGGTATGGGTGCTGGGTGAGCTCAATTTCATGAGCGATGCTGGTGTGGCAGGTGATGCCACACCCGGCCTCGGGGGCTGAAGGGCAATGCTGGGGGCTGATCCTGTAGTCTGAGGCGCAATGTAAGGAGAAGGCCTTGCGGATCGTGATTTTGGGAGTGGAGGTGGTGGCATCTCAGTTTCAATAGGCGTGGTGTCATTCAAGGCTTCTGGTGATATCGAACCATCTTCCGAATCTGTTGGTCCGGTTGTTGTCGACGAAGAAGAGTTGTGCATCATGGAAGTTGGTAGTGGCTGGTAGTCTTGGTTTTGCTCGGCACTCTCCATCAAGTCACTTAGCGCTTGTGAGTTGAGACTTGGTGTCGTGACCAGCCGTTTCCTCAATGGCTTCGAAATTGGCGACTGCTTTACGCCCGCCTTTGCCCTAGCCTTGGCCGCATTCTTTCTCATCTTCTTGGCTAGATCCCCCGGTGTACCGATCGGCATAGTCACTCCGGCGCCGTCGAGGTCCATCTCGATAGGTGAGCTCGTCGTCACGGGCCCATGCCTTTGCTCAAACATGGCTAAGGGGTCGGTCTGCGCGTGTAGAGCAGGTGATGTTAGTGGGCTAAAGTACGCCCCTGGAACGGTGAACTGAGATTCAACAGGGAAGTTCGTGTCCAGCGGTGTGACGGCAGGGGACACCAGCGGGGTGAACGACATCTGAGCGCCGTCAGTAAACCTGTTGCCTGATCCAGGATATGGACTTGAACAAACATCAGATTGATCCTTTGCTCTCTGATATCTATAGTCTACAGCCTGCTGTTGGTGTGGTGTTCGGTGAGGGTGTGGGTGCTGCTGCTGGTGCTGCTGCTGGGACTCTGGACCATTGCGTTGGGAATAGAAAGGACTGGCAGATGGTACCATATCCAGACTCTGTGGTGTTGGTGGAATCATTCGGCTCTGTTGTTGGCGTGCAAAGTATGCAGCGTGCTCCTCCATCTGGCGCTGTTGGGCCTGCATCTTTTGCTGTTGAAGAAAGTGAATTTGGGCATCGATGCTGTTGACAATAGTCTCGCTCGGTGTCGGGGGCGGCATCATGGTGGTAGGGATGGACTGATAAGCACCTCCTGTAGTCGTGATAGTCGACACTTGGCTGTGCATCGCCGGCATCGCCGGTGATAGAAGCATGGGCGCATCGCTGCCCGTCATGGGGGTGTCCAGCTGCTCCCGTCCGGTAACCTGCAGCATATGTGGGCCAGCAGGCGCCTGGAAGCCCTGGAAGTTGTAGTCGATGCCATCTGCCAGGTTGTTCATGTTGGTCATGTCGAGATACTGCTGGAAGTCGTCCTCGGCCGTAGCAGAATGGACGCCATGGTCCCCGACAGACCAGCCAGATGAATCCATTGCGGTTAGGCTCTGTACCACTTGTGTCTGCGAGACCCGTGGGTTGTGAGACACGACCCGGCAAGATATTTCAGTCGCCAGAATGCCGTTGCTGGATCCGCTGCGCTTTCGTTTTTTTCTGTCTTGGCGAGCTCGACAATTCTTCCCGGCCAATATCTCCCAATACGGAGTGCAATGACCAAGACTTCCTTCAACTCCACGATCGAAACCGATAGTGGCGCTCTGGTTTGCGCGCCCCGAAAAGAGTCACCGGCTCGGGTAGAAACGTTATCGTTAATTGGGCCTGAACGTCTCTTTGGTGGGCGGGATAAGGTGGGCAGGTATCTCTCAGGTGTGTGCGGTCACGGAACGGGAACGGGCTCAATCGGCGCGCAACATGTGTCGTCGTCGGGGGTCGGTCGAGCGCAGCACAAGACCCGTCGCGGGTTGGTTTTGAGAGTACAGCTATGGCTCCACGAAACTTGTCTTCCTGGTGGAACTGGGAGCGAGCGACGTTGAACGACAGACTTTCAAGGTTGCGGCTCCGAGGTCTTCTCATGGTGAGGTGGGGGGGCACAGATTGAAATGGAAACCAAGTCCGCTAGTGGCCGGTGCGCGCTGCCCCACGATGCTGTCCACAGGGTACTGCCAGCCTGCCACACCTCGAACTCCCCATGTCCCCCGACTCCAATTCCCCCGCGCAGACCAACCTCGCAGCGCTTCCGGAGCGGCAGGCGTTGTCAAGTAAGACTCCCATATAACCATTACCTCAATCCGGGCTCTCCCGCATCTCCCGCCGACCGACGCCGGCCACCTGGCTCTTGGAACTCAACTTTCAGTACTTAATGCTATGGGGCGACAGGCTCTTGGCCAGGGAAAACTCTTTTATGCTCCATAAGCTGAAGAAAACCACATGGCAGTTCCATCGGCAAGCTACGTATGTAGGTACGGATAGTCGGATACAGCATGATGCTACCTTCCGTCGGTCCTGAAAAAGTTCGAGCTTGACGCAGCTGAGCGGGTTGTCACCAGGGGTCTTGAACCATTCGGTGGGGGTTGAGCGAGATCCTCTCTTCCGCCTTGGTTCTGTTCTTCTGTTCTTCGACAAGCTGGAGAGATCTGAGGTGGCTTTCCTCCCTTCCCCAGTGACCTCGTTTGTGTCACCTGCTCATGTGCTTCGGTAAGGCAAACGGCTTCTCGCATCCCGTCAAAGTTATCAAATATAGTCGAGACTCGAGAGAAGATGCCGGGGCGACTTGCCTTGCATGAGGTTGAACATGAGGAAGCGAGGGTTGTTCCTGGATGGCCGCAGCTCCACTCATTGCATGTCAACCGCAGATGGTTGAATAATGGATCCACGCTCGCATCGTGGCAGCCGTCAAGAAACCCCACGCTTGACAGGTTCAAAGTGGGGGACTGAGGGGCCTGTGTTTTAACGCAGTGGAACTTTTGGCCATTTCTGACCTCGGGACACTACCCTGTCATAGGACTAGTGTGGGGCCGCTTCTTCTTGTGAAGAGCAGCTGTCGGTCTTGTGCCTGTATAGGACGCGGGTGGGAGTGGGAGTGGGAGGAATAGCTTCTTCTTCTCACCATCCAGGAAACATGTTTTCTAGATTCGTTGACCGAAGGCTCCAAAAAATATCCTGTATGTCACGAGTGGCGCACCACCCAGACGCAATGAGGCTTGCATTTTCGGCCAACAACCGTAGTTGCTTCTTTCAAACTCCCTCCCGCTCACTCCCGCTCACAGTTCGTGGGTGTGGTGTGTCTTGGTCTGTAAAAGTGGTTCCGGCTTTTGCCGTAGTGGGAAAACAAGCTTTTGATGACTGATGTAAACTGAATCTGGCCATGGGAGTGTTGACCTGATGGACGCGGGCAATGGTCAAAAAGCGAAACGCGACACCAGTGATACCTGGTTTTCACATGTTGATATTTTTATGTTCTTGCTCAACGGCCCAATCACAGACCGGAGAGCCACTTTCCTAAATACAATCCCTCCCACACATCACACCATCTTCACCCCATCTCATCCCTCTTTATTTCCTCATCTCCCCACCTCGACCCCCATAACTACCTTCCACACATGGCCGCCGCTCTTGGCAGCCGTAATTGCGCATCTCCAACGCGAATTATTGGCAAAAAGAAACATGTTCAAAGTGGAAAACCAACGAGCGCCACTGCCACAAACCAGATATCTGGTGAGGCTGATGAGAGGGTAATAGAACTCGGTAGAAAACAAAAAAAAAAAAAAAAAAAAAAAAAAACGCAAGTGGTATCATCGGATCTTGTGAAGCGAAGACCCCAGAACAAAAAAAGAATATTAATGACCAAACCCGGGTCCGCCCAAAGCAATGCTAGCAGTGCTGGTATGAAGAGAGAGAAAAAAAAAAAAAGACAGCTGAGTGTACAGGAGCAAGAGAGAGAGAGAGAAAAAATGCCAGAAATATGCACAATGTAAGAAAGGTAAAAGTCCGGTAGTTTTGTGAACCCAAAAAGGAGATCTAAAGGCGAAGTTGTCCGCGGCATCCAGGACCAGTAGATGAATGGAGCGAGGCATGTCGTGGGTATCAAGCGTCATAAAGATGTGTTGATCGTGATAAGAGAGGCGCTGCTGGGGTTTAGCCCAAGTTGAGCCAGCTCATGTCATCGCGAACAGCAGATGGCTGCTTACGCAGCGGCGCTGGCTCAGCAGAGGGTCTTGTTGCCGGAACGGGAGCGAGGGCCGTGGCGTAGATGCCAGTGTTTGATGAATTCTGTCTCTCCATGCCCCAGGGCCGGGTGTTGCTGGCAGTGGGATCCCAAGCGTCGTGAACAGACTCGGGGATGCCGCTCGAGTACGCCGACATGGACATGTCGCTCACCGCGCTGACCGGCCGGCCTGTCTCGATTTGAGCGCTCATGCCTTCGTTGAACTTGGCGTTATGGTATGTGGCAATCGTGGGGCTGTGGGAGTTGACACGGCTGAAGGACAGACGAGGCTCGTTGATTTGAAGGCGAGGCACCGTGACGCTATCTTGGGTTATACGATTCGGCTGATCACTGTACTTGGAGCTCCGATCCGAGTGAAGGGTCGTCCGCTCCGAGTTGTTCTTCGTGTTCGAGTTGCCACTGCCGAAGCCGAGCATATTAAGCGCTGAGCCTCCAGACCAGTAGCGATTCCAACCAGAGCTTCTCCGAGTGCTTTCACGCTTATCCGCAGTGGTCAAATTCCGTGGTCTAGGCTCGACAGTTTCGCCGCTGAATGCTACACCCTTCTCATCCCCAATAAGTCCCATAGGTTGCTGAGTCTCGGGGAGGATGGGTTTGCTAATAGTGCTCTTGAATGCTCTGAAGACACTATCGCCGGATTCGCGCTTGCTAGCCTTATGGCTGATGGCCGGCAGCCTTGGCTTACTCTCACTAGTACGGCCCATGAGGATAGCCATTGATGAGAAGGAGCTCTTGGAATCCTGGGACTGGTGTCCCCGGAACGTGCCCTGAGGACCTTGACCGTAGACATGGGTGTCCTTAGCGTAGCCAAGGCCTTCCTTCTCGTTCGAAGAGGCACCGCTAGATCTCCTGATATGGCCCGCCTCTGTGTGGGCCTGCTTTTTCGTCCGTCTGCGCAAGCAGAAGTAGATGAGGCCAAGAATCAGCGCGAGCCCAAAGACAGATCCCAGTACCGCGCCAAGAATGGTATTAATGTTAGGCTTGGAGCCACCAGCGGCAACAGGCTCCGCTGTTTCGGTGGGAGTGGCAGTAGCCGCACCCACACCATCGCTTGTAGTCGTAGCTAAAGTGGAGGATGTCGCTGTGGCGGTTGTGGAGGTGGTAGCGGTAGAAGAGACGGTGGTCGAGGACTCGTCATCCAAGGAGAGCAGCCTAACTTGACCGATCATGTCTGTAGCATTCTGCCAAGTATTTGTTGTGGTGTCGAACATGGCAATGGGCTCTTTATCGTTACCACCAGCAATCACCACCATTCCATCAATATCCTGAGCCAGGGCGAAATTGCTTCTTGTCGTCGTCGGCGCGAGAGATGAGTTGTATGCCGGCCAGTTGTTAAGCGTCAATGGATCGTCTCTTCGTCTCTGCTGCTTGTCGGCGCTCCGGGCTCTCCTTCTCGTGGACCGCTTGGTGACTGGTGCGGCAGCCGGTACTGGCTGTCCTGGGCCAGTGAAGAGAACAGTCCGTCTGACAACATTGGGTGATTCGGACATGTCAAACGTGAGGAGGTTCTTCGATCCATCAGCGCCGCTCATCAGCACGGCCTGAAGTGCCGAGGAATCTTTGGCGAGCGGAGTCGCCAGTGTCGCGCCGGAGTCCGTCCATTTTCCATCCTGGTTGTTGAAGAGATAGACCTGTGCGTTGCCGGCATTCCCGCCGAGCATAACAGCCTCGTGGGTAGACCAAGGCAGAAGGATGGGCTTTACCGCTGGTGGTGCCCATGATTCGTAAGAACGGATATTGTGCGGTGCAGCCGCACCAACTGTAAATGTCTGCGATGATGCCTGCCCTTCTGAACCACCGCCATACACAAGAATCGAGTCTGTGCTGTTAAGGTAGACGGCGCTGTGTCCTATCCTGCCGCTAATGTCTCTTGTGTCCACAGGAACAGCCTCCCATTGTCCAGTCGAGAAGGTGTACTTTTGAAGTCCCTGGTAATCCGCACTGCCTCCCTTCCCTCCAACTACAAAAAGCGCCGAGGTCGCTGGATTTCCTGTTGTTGAACCGACGCAAGCACCACCTGTAACCTTTTCACCCTGTGGTAAAACCTCCCACTCGGCACCTGGTTCGAGCTTCAGGGACTGAAAGGCATCGGCCGAGTAAGTGTAAAGCGTGTGGTCGAAGATAACTGAACACGCGTTGTTCAAAGGTGTCTCTGGCTGAGGGAGAGACATTGTGACTGTGTACCCGGTCTCGTCGGTCGCGGTGATGAGCGACTCGAGATCAATTAATTCCTCCGACACGAACAAAGGGTAAGAAAATGCGGTGATGATATCCCCCAAGTTAGCATAACATGTCGAGGTCCGTCCTGATCACAATCGGTTCGAGAGGGGTATCCAGTCGTCGAGCAAATATTCGATACTGTGAGCAACAAAGCGGCTGCTTCCAGACAGAAAGATTATTGAAATCAGTGGAGGAGAGGGTAGCCCGGGGTAAGAATTGGCACAGAGAGGCACGGTGTTTGATCCGGACTTTTCCTTGTGAGATGCTGTGGTCAACTGTGGCACACACTCTGCACAACCAGCAACACGGAGAATAAAATGATGGTGATCTGAAAAGTTGAGGGCCGGCCCTTGTTGGGTGAGCGAAAAGAGGATGATCGACGGAACAAACTTTCTGGCTTGTTTCCGGAGAAAACGGCGGTCGATCGTGTCGAGGAAGAAACAAACTCGTTCTCCTGGTTTCCTGTCCTAAAGGGGGGGCGTTCGTGTCGCAGGATGGGTAGAGGGCGGGAAATGTCTGAGCGTACTGTGTTGTTTCTCGTGCTCAGAGCCAAGCTTGGTGACGAGAAAAAAACCGAAGTTCTGGAAAAACTGTGCCGGACGAGTTTCGACGTTTCCCACTCACGATGTAATTCGCAACTCTCAAGAGGCGAGCGAAAATGAACAACGGCAGCGGCAAACACGCGAAGCGGAAGGAGGAGAGAAAGACGCGAGAAGCAAGAAGAGAGGGAGATTGAGAGACAGCCGGCCAGTGTGACCGAGACATCGGGCGAGGACCGTCAGACCAGCATCCCCTCCCAGCGACCACACGAACAGAGATGAACTCGGGGAGTCTGACCAGGGGAATGGGAGCCGGGGGCTTGGTCGAATCAGAAACGTCAATGGAGTTGGCAGGGTGGTCCTGGACCCTCATTTGTAGACCGTCATGCGAGTGACCTCCGTTCCCATGCAACTGGGGCAGGCCAGCCAGGTAGCGGGGGGCTGCGAGGAACCTGGCTCGTTCTGTGCAAGGGGAAAAAGGGGGCACAGGCGCAAACAGAAATTGGCCAGTGTGATGGCAGCCTCGGCTTGCCCATATAATTCAATCCCCAGTGTTGGTGTAGCACAAAACAGCCAATCCAACCATCCCAGACTGTGGAATTGTTTCTGATGGGAGCATGATATCCGGCGGCAGCATGGTTTGGCATCACCGTGGTGGAGATGATTGAAGAAGATCCACCACGTGTGGTTCGGCCGTTTGTCTTCCGTTTTCCTCATCGGACGACATCGAGGGAGCGAAAGAACTTCTTCTTTTTCCAGCGACTTGATCTGCTCAGCTCACCATCCAGCAGCGGGCCCTGATTGGCGACCTAGGGGCGTTCGTGTTCGTCCAGTCTTTCCTGTGTCACGGTCACTCAGTGGGGAGATCATTATGGGCGACTGCGAACGACAAGCAAGGGCAAACGAGGTGACATGGCGCAGAGGCCACCACCAAATGGCAACCCTGCATTGGAAAGCATTTGAAACACTAGCCTCCTGGCAGTTCCCCTGGCGCTAATCCCAAAACGGCTCGAGAAAAGAACGTGGAGCGAAGCATGCGAGAACCCCACATGCGGGCCGTTTCGAGGTCCTCTTCAAACTTCAAAAGAAGATATGATATGATGTCAGTTCCATGGATACAATCTTGATATCTTGAGATATGCCGCGACTATCTAGTCCTTCATTCTCGCAGTTCTCCGAGGTGGAGGGGACCAGGGCACGGGACCATAGGTAGCCAGACCCGCATGGTTCACCAGCTGGAGTGGCTTGCTAGGCCTTGATAATGACCTCTCCATCTACAGGCGGCGCGACTTACAACTCCAAGGCGCATCACGGCACAGCTTCGGGATCAGAGGAATTTTCTCTGCTCTTGTATTCAAAGAAGTATATCTACTATATCGAGCTCTTACAAGTAAGAATCGACAAAAAAATCGTGGTTGGTGGCGCGCGATTTTTCATGATTTTCAAGTATCTATCTACCACCCACGAAAGTCTCCCTCTCCTCCACTGGGTGTGCTCTCCCCCATCTCGTCTCCGCCCCCTCACCAATTGTTGCCATCACACAGCATAAACCAGGGACGCCCTCGAATCGCGGTCTGTACCCCATAGCCGCCTGTTGAGGCCCAAGAAATCAGCCCCTCCTTCCCTCCCCGCACCCATCGGTGATGACGAACGGCGAAAGAGAGCAGCATCCGGCGGTACACCATGATCCGATCGCCGACCGCTCCAAGCGGTCGCTGTATTCATACCGTAGGCCCTCACTGTCCTGAACCTTTCAGCCGCCTTCACGTTGCACTCTTTTACCCTGCCCACCACTGCGTGTCGCCCATGCATGTCATCACACAGGCACTTACTTATCTCACATATCCATGATAAAAGTGTAGCTGTCAAATCATAACTACCAATCGTCAAAACCACAACCAATCAGCAACCCCCTCCTCCTCCACGATATCCATCTGCACCATCCAATCCCCTCAACCTGTCAAAAAGCTCCACGCCATCTACGCGCTGGAATGCACACAAAAAACCGCCCAACCACACCCACGCGGGAATGCAATGCACGCCGGCAGGTACACTTTTATGCAAGATCCAGCCCCAGATGTGTATTACTGTGCTGTACCTTACTTAACACTTACTTATGCATTCCTCCCGTCCGTTAGACCACACTCATCATCCAGCGGCAGCCGTTATACGTCACTCAAAACCAATCACCACCATTCTCCAAACCTTCTTTAAGCGCCCACGGCGCGCCCCCATAATTTAATCCTCAACGACAATAGAAACCAGTAGATCCCTCCAGATTCACAGTCCCGTGGTATACCTTAATAATGCCTCGAAGCGCCTATGACGACGTCAAACTCTTGACCGTCAGATGATCTTCTGGCACTAGTTCCAATCATCATCCAGAAACACCTCCAATGTCGTGATCCTTCCCCTATCATCACGCTCGGGCGCTGCAGACACAAAGTCACACGGTTCATCAAGTGAGGGAATCAAGTACAGAGAAAGAAGCCGCTTTAAGCGGCAAATATGTAGAGCTTTATTAACCCCTCGCCCACCCCCATTCCATTGTCCATTCCCATATTCGTCACCACCCCATGCTGGATTTCAGTCTAAAGGTCCATCGCCTATTCCCCAAGCCCGAAGAATTCGCTGTTATACAACAATAAAGAGTTTTGCCTTGCCCCCAACCCTGCCTCAACAAAAGAAAATAAAGCAAAAAAAAAAACACCACGCCTGTGTGGATAACGCTCCTCCTTGTCAGCCCATAACGCTGCTGGTATCATCGTATAAAGCACCGTTTCCACCCCATAGTTGCGTGAAAAAGTGCCCATTTCCCAAATCTCAAACTCCCAACCTCGTCGTCGCCCTGACCATCCCCTTGCTGACAGACCGAGGCATATGCATATGCGAGGACATTGAAGAACCCAGAAAGAAACATAAAAACCCATATTTCCATCCACCTCCTTTTCCTTGTCCCAATCTTTCCTCCTATCTCGCCTGTTATCCTCCATTACCTGATCAGTAACTCATGACCATCATCGCTGGTGCCGACTAAGCAGTCGCGGTAAAAGCAGCAGGCGGCAGGTTAGCCTTCTGCTCCTCAAAGGACTGAAGAGCGAGATCGAAGTTCCAATTGGCTGTTCCAGAGAGACAAAGCTCCGAGTACTGGGCATTCATGCCGGTGCGCCGAGACAGTTCTTGGATAAGCTGAGCCCTAGTGGCCTCGTCAAGAACGGGCATCCCAGCGACGGCCGGAGCAACGGCGGGGACAGAGGCGACATTGGCGGCGTTGACGACAGGTGCGAGAGGGACAGCGGCGACAGCAGGGGCTGGAGCGGTACCAGCAGCCCGGGGGGTCCATTTGTGAAGAGTAAGCTGGTCGCTGAGAACCCGATAGGGATGGGGGGCGCCTGGCTTGCTAGGTCCAAGGATGAAAGAGCGCGAGAAGGTACGGGTACCATAGAGGTTCTCGGTCGCATCAGCTTCCTCAAACTGCCCGTGAACGTTAATCATCAAGCCCATGGCGAAGCCTTGTCCCGAGGGATCCGCGAGATGAGGGAAGGTATGGCAGTCAATGATCCACAGTTCGGGTTGGTCGAGAGTGGCATGACGTGTGGCTGGCAGCGACCTCCACAGCTCAGCAATGAGTGAGGCACCCGTAAAAAGACGCTGGACGACAGCTGGGTTGCGGCTCCCTCCGAGCTTTTGGACGTTCCGGGAGTACTTCATGTAGGGCTTCCAGTCAGCATCACGGCCGGGCTCAGGCGTGGCAGAGATGGAGACCAGGGATTCGGTGTCGTAAAATTGTGAGGCCAACGCGTGTCGGTCGTGATCGTAGAGCTGGAAGAAGGACCGTAGAAAGATGCTGGCAACATTGTTCTCGCCGTCTCGGAGATTAGAAGGCAGCTGGGGCAAGGGCTGTGGGGTCCACGCCTTCAAGGCCTCGGCAGCCTCCTGTGGTGTCCGCACAACGTTTCCATCCAGGACTTGAAGACACGGGAACCACTGAGTGATCTCTGTGGCGTAACCAGTAAGGCTGGTCAGAGGGTTTCCGACTAGGTAGAGTTCCTCCAGATAACGGAATTCCTGCTTCCATTTGGAAATCTTGGAGAGGGTGTCAAGTTGGTTGTTGCTCAGGTCGAGTCGGCGCAAGTGTGGCAGTGAGTAGGCCAAGGTAAACACCTGATCGACATCCGAGATCTCGTTGCGAGCAAGGGAGACCGACTGAATGCCTTCCTTCTTCTCCTCGACCGTCTTGAATTGTTCGCCAGCGACATGAATAATGGCCCTGAACGACTTTTCAGCCAGCGATTGAGATCCGATTGCGCCGAGGTTGCCAAGAATGTCGTCTGTTCCAAGGGCCGACAGATCAAGAAGCTTTTGCTCGATATTGTAGCGCTTCGCCAACAGCGCAAGGAGCTTCTGTCGGGTGTCTGTGGCTTCTTTTGAGATCTTGGAACCAGTAGGGAATGGCTCAGTTGTTTCCTCAATGGTGATGTTGGCACCGGCGTATTGGTACCCATTGAGGTGCATAATGCTAGTTAGGTCGTCCTTGTTGGCTTTGACCCAGACGTAGTCGCCTTCCAGAATGCCCTTGTATGTGTTAGTGTGCAGTTATATGAAGGAACTGGGTATAGGAGTAGCGTACCCTTCCGAGGACAACTTTCTTGTCCTTATCAGCCTTGCGCTCAATGAATGAAAGAAGCGACCTGACACCACCATCGGGGTTAGAGGCAGCCTTGCTCTGCTTGACTCCCAAAATCTTGAGGGTAACTTTGGGCTGTCTCGATCCGTCGCCGACGTAGTTCTTGAGAGTTTGCGCCAGACGCGTGGATGTTCTGGTGCCTCTCGAAGCTCCCCTTGCGGCTCCTCTGCCGCGAGTGCCCCTGCCGGACGGCCCAGTTGGTGGATTGGAACCTGAAGTCGGTCCACCCATGGAAACATCACCATCACGATCGGTTCTACCTGCGGCTCGGTGCTTGGCGATTCCGCCACGAGATGCTCGAGCTGTGGGCTTGCTGTTGCGATTGCCGCCGCCGCGAGGACCAGTGGGAGGCGCCATTGTGTAGTGGTGGAAATCGAGATTTGGGTGAGAGAATGCGACCTGTGCGCGAGTGACACGAAGACGGTCGTTTGCGAAGTCGTCGAAGCTGGCGATGACAGCCTTGTGTGATAAAGGTCGGTCGAGGAGGAGATCCAACGCGGGGAAATTTGTGGCGGATTCTGTCGAGGCAGCGAAGAGAATTTTTCGCGCGGTGCGTAATGTTACGGGAGAGGAAGCGGGGCACTGGTGATGGGCGTCGCTTCGATGAGGCTCCAGTCGACTCTCGCTGGCTGACGGTGGGATCTGCCGGGCGTCACGCCAAAAGCAAAAAAAGAAAACACAACGCTCGAAGTGAAGGAATGAATGTACGGTTGGTCGGCTGTTGGCGCTGCTAACAAAGGAGATAGAGGGTCTAATAGGGTTGTTTGGCGCTGGCCGGTTGCGGCACAAAGAAGAGAATAATTAGGTGGTGGTGTTTGAGGTTGCGAGGTGCAAAGTTTCGCAGGCAACGACGGAGAAGCTGGAGCAAAGTGACCATCAACTTGGCTGTGACGGCACGCCTGCCACAAACCTTGCAGTCAAGGTGGGGCTCTGCCTTTCTGCCCAGACCACATGCCCCACCGTTCCTGAGTTTCCAACCAATCGAGACCACTAGCATAGCTCTGGTGGGGCGCAATTCACCTGAGCTGGCGAAGCTTGGCAAGGCTGTTGGGTCTAGTTCACGTGCTCTGGTGTATTGTCGCGTTTGAATATGACACAACCTGGAATAGGTAGGTCGCGTCTTCTTCAGAGGCGATGCACGTCGGCCAAGTCAGTACTTTATGAGATGACATAAGAAACAAGAGCAGCAAGACATACCAACCAAATCGACACCTGGCTGGAAGGCCATGGTCAATTCACGAGGCTAGCCTCACGTTGCCTTGGCCAATTCCTTATCTGTTGTAATGATACATACCAGCTAGGACGGCAATACAGCACAATGGACGATGAATTCGACGAAACCTTTGATTTTGATGACGACCTGATCGCACTCACGCAGGTCGCTGAAGCCGAAGCAGCGGCAGCGGCAGCGGCACAACGGCCACCACCACCAAGGCCACCGCCACGTACACCTGCCACCGCAAATAATGGACTCCAGAGGCTTCAGAGGTCTTTTCCAAGGGCACCAGCCGCTTCTTCCGTGTCCTCGGTATCCCGGGCGAATGCAGCAGCTGCGGCCTCAGAGTTCGACGACCTGCCATCGGATGCTTTTGACAGTTCCCCAGAGCCTACAAATCAGAGCCGTCCTAGCCATGTGCCACCTCCAAGAGCCACACCAAGATCACAGGGCCAGGGCCAGAATTTTCGACAGACAACGCTTTGGGGGAGCACTGTGCAGCAAGCAAGCGTTCGGCCACAGGCGACTAACAGTCGCCTATTCCGTGCGGACTTGCCCCCAGAAGTGCCCACCCACCATCAGTTGAACGAAGATGAGCTGACCACTTGGGTGTATCCATTGAACCTGGGTCCCATCAGAGACTACCAGTTCTCCATCGTCAACAGTGCTCTCTTCAATAATACACTGGTGGCTTTACCCACCGGTCTGGGCAAAACGTTTATTGCAGCGACGGTCATGCTCAACTTTTACCGCTGGACCAAGAGAGGCAAAATCATCTTTGTTGCTCCCACCAAACCCTTGGCCTCGCAGCAGGTCAAGGCATGTCTCGACGTTGCTGGGATACCACGATCCGAGGCAACCCTCCTGACAGGGGAGACGGCTCCTGCATTACGTGAGGCCGAATGGAAAACCAAGCGGCTCTTTTTCATGACCCCGCAGACACTCCAGAACGACTTGTCAAAAGGCTATGCGGATCCGAAATCCGTTGTACTTCTAGTTGTCGACGAGGCTCACAGAGCCACGGGCGACTATGCTTATGTCAAGGTCATAGAATTTCTTCGCCGTTTCTCCCAAAGTTTCAGGGTCCTTGCTCTCACCGCAACCCCCGGGTCATCCGTGGAAGGTGTACAAGACGTCATCGACAACCTCGGTATCTCTCATGTTGAAATTAGAACAGAAGAGTCATTGGATATACGGCAATACGTCCACTCGAGGGAGACCAGGATCATCACACTCGAACCGTCTGACGAGATGATGGAAGTGAGAGGGCTCTTTACGAAAGCCATCCAGCCTCTTGTGGACAAGCTGAGCGCCCAGAACATATACTTTGGAAGGGATCCAATGAGTCTCACCACATATGGCCTGATGAAATCGAGAAACGATTGGTTAGCAGGCGCCGGCAGGCACGCAAATCAAGGGCTCAAGTTCGCCATGTTCGCCGTGTTTAGCATTCTGCAGAGTCTGGCACACTCCATCAAACTGCTGAATTTTCACGGGATCAAGCCATTCTACCACAACCTTCTTGAGTTTCGGACATCGGAAGAAGAAAAAGGAGGGAAGGGTTCAAATATGAGGCGGCAGGTTATCGACGACGAGAACTTCAAGAAGATGATGACCATGATCGAAAAATGGATCAAGCTGGAAGGTTTCAGCGGACACCCCAAGCTCGACTATCTCTGCGAAACACTTGTCAACCACTTCATGGATGCCGGCGAGGCATCCAACACAAGGGTCATCGTCTTCAGCGAGTATCGAGACAGTGCCGAAGAGATTGTGCGAGTCTTGAACAGCAAGCCCCTGATCAGCGCCAGGGTTTTCGTGGGTCAGGCAGACTCCAAGAGAAGCGAAGGCATGAAGCAAAAGGAACAAATAGAGGCGATCGAAAAGTTCAAGAACGGACAGTACAACGTCCTTGTCGCTACGTCTATCGGCGAAGAAGGTCTCGACATTGGCCAAGTTGATTTGATTGTCTGCTACGACGCTTCATCGTCTCCGATTCGCATGCTGCAGCGCATGGGGCGTACGGGGAGAAAGAGGGCGGGCAGAATTGTGCTTCTTTTGATGAAGGGAAAGGAGCACGACAAGTTTCTGGAGGCGAAGGATAACTACGCCAAAATGCAACAGCTCATTTGTGACGGCGACAGCTTCAACTTCCGGCACGACTTGTCTACGCGGATTGTTCCAAGAGATATCAAGCCAGAAGTCGATAAGCGCATGGTGGAGATCCCGATTGAGAATACGCAGGACCCATCCCTACCCGAACCAAAGAAGGGGGGAGCCCGGAAGAAGGCCTCGAAGAAGAAGTTCAACATGCCTGATGGTGTGGAGACTGGGTTTGTCAAGGCATCGGACTTCTTTGGGAAAGCGTCGACAAAAAAGGCGCCCATCAAATTTGGGGAGTACCAGGAGATTAACGATATTGCGGAAGTGCCTCCCTTGGAAAAAGCTATCTTAACTGGGGCGCAGGCTTTGGAGCACGAAAGACGGTTCCTAAGCCTGCCACAGAACGCCGCAGATGCGGAAATACAGGCTATTGACTTTGGCGCCCACCAGCAAAGGACCCTCCAATCTACTTCCCTTGTGAAGCATGGAGAGAAGACGAAGAAGTTCGTCAAGTTGATGAAGAAGATGGGGGATTCGCAGGATCCCTTTGAGAAATACACGAAACCATATGGGGAGACTGATACCTCGAACTGGCAGGGTATACCGGCCCCTGTCTTCGCGCCTGACACTGATGGTTCGGATTTTGAGCATCCAGCTGGGACCACTGCGGGCGGCCACAACAAGAAGCGCAAGGCGGCCACAAGGATATCCGATGATGGTCTCGAAGAGGAGGAAGAAGAGGAGGCCGTTTCACCACCAGCTCGCAACAAGCGCAACCAAGGCAAGAAGGCTCCCAAGCGGAAGAGGGGCAAGGTGGCACGGAATCTGGAGGAGATCGGCGACGATTGTACGCGCACCAGTGACGTGGAAATGTCGGATGGATTAGACGATGGAGCTGACTTGGAAGATTTTGTTGTTGTGGACGATGATGAGGATGTAATTGGCTCCAGTGGAAACCGAAGAACGCCCGGCTCGGCGGCAAAGAATAAGAGGAAGGAAGCACTGCCGGCGGTGGAAAGGCCGTTTTTTGAGCCGATGGTGTTTGATTCATCGCAGGATACGGATGAGGAGATGCCCGATATCTCGGAGCTGGGAGCGTCGTCGGTGAAGAAGACGAAGCATAGCATGCCGGTGACAGCTTTTGGGGCAGAGAGTAAGGAGGATCTGTCGCCGGAGCCGACGCCGAGGAAGAAGAAGAGGAGGCACTTTGTTGCGGATAGTGATGATGAAGATGACGAGTGAGCTTCGATGGAGGACTGGATTATGGGTGGGACTTTTGTACAAGTAAGTAAATCAGGCTTGCAGGAAACACTGCACAGAACAAACAAGAATAATAATTTTGCAACTACCTATCCGAAGAGTTTTGAAATTGTGTATTATTATTGAAGTGACCCAAGTGCATATACTACAGATATCTACTAACCCCGGCTTCCCATCCATTGCACAGCAACAGATTCCCGTCAATCAAACCCTCTCAAACCCGAACCTCCCTCCTCACCACCGGGAAATATCTCTCCGTGCAAGGCCTATACCTCGCCGCCACCAACCTCACCTCCATCCCGATGGTCATCTCCCCCTCCTGTTCCTCCTGAACAACTCCCAACCGTTTACCACGCCCCGACTTTTTTTTGGTTTCGTCTAGTCGTGAGGCAATGGCGGGGAGATCATACGGCTCGACGTCCATCTCGAACAACCCTTTTCGTGACTTTGCGAAGTGCTTCAGGACCCATCTCTCGCTTTTGGAGAGGGAGCGGTGCTTGTGGATGCCGCGCCAGTTTATTATGTTGATGCGGCTTGCGAGGGAGGAGTCTTTTTTGGGGAGGTCGAGGCGGATTTTGTGGTGTTTTGTTAGGAGGTTTAGGAGGACGGTCGGGGTTGGTGTTGTGGGGGGGAGGAGGAGGAATGATTTGAGTTGGGTGAGGAGGGTGAGGGATAGGGGGATGGAGTGGTGGATGGTGGTGGGCAAGCGGGGGTGGGGGATTGTGGGGGTTGAGGGTTGGAGGCGTCTAGGGTGGTGGCAGACTAATTTGGGGATTGAGCGGATTGCTGTTGTAGCCGTGGTGGTGGGCTGTTGATGGATGCTGTGGTAGATTGGGGTGTTGATTGCCGAGGGGATGGGGATCTCGCCGTGGTGGTTGGGGCTTGGTTGAAGCTTGTCTTTGATACGGGACATGGTGCGGGTGAGACACTTACTGCCAGGTTGCATCTGAATTGTGGGTGTATCCGTCCGTGTCTTGACAAGTGGTGTTGTCGACTTTCTCGCCTACTTCAAAGCGTCCGTTCTCGCTTGCTCCAATTTCTTCAGAACGTTAGTGTTACCGTCGAGGTATGAAACTGTTTCGTGGTGGAAATGGGGAGTAGGACAGGAACAGCCGGACTTACCATCCGTATTTATCGTCTCTCTCTGGCAGTTGTTGTCTGGCGGTTGTCAATTTGCTGTTCCCAGGTTTGGCTTCTGATCTGAGGGTTCAGACTTCTTTAATATGTTTTGGAAGCCTTTGAGTGGCTGGTTATCTGAACAATCGCTTGTTTGTAGAGTCTATGTTCCGCTTTGTGTAAGTTGGCAAGACAATGGACAAAGACGACGTCAAAAAGATTCATTGTTATTCTCGGCCCAGCCAACCTTCCGGTATCATATTCCGTATCACAAGAAGTCATTCATTTTTCGATACACCATAAATCCTCGTCCCAACCTTTTCTTCTAACATGGGCGGAGGGAGAGCCTGCTTCAAGGTAGGCAGCAACTGTCGCATCAACCTAGCAATTACATATAGACTTTCTAAGACTAATGCCATTTCAATTACTCGTATGCTGCTGAGGGAGTCAACTGCTTCGGCAACAGTTGGGAATCCAGAAATAGCTACCCTGTAGTCTTCTGCTTTAACAATGCCATTGTTGGAGCTGTTACCGAGCACTCCGAAGCTTCTCCTTTATTCTCAATATGCCAACTGTAATTCAGTAGTAAATCACCAAGATGGCCAATGGCAACAACAGCGAGCACACAAAGTGCTGTACTTTATGGAGACGAATCCAAGACCAGCAACACAGAAAGAACCCTTGGGGGCCACCGGCAACGCACCACGGTCTCCTCAGAAGGAACATGGCTGGGAATACAAATTCAACACCTCCGCATCGGCGACGGACGCACCAGATGGACCACAATGGCAGATTCCCGAGCCAAGCCCTAGGCGTTCATGCTTATCCAGAACAGCCGCAGACCCACTTGGGAGCGGCCTGGATACCTCTCGCATCCCGTTAACTTCGGCCGGTCCCCTGACACGGTACATTATCATCGTTGAGAAACTCCAGACTCGGTGGGTCAGCAGCAGCAACAACAGAATCTGCTCAGTCAATATCAACAACAACCATCAGGATGCGGCCTCCACGACGAGCTACGCAGCTGCGCCCGAGTCGCAGGGTCTACACTAACAGCAGCGACGGGAAACAACAGCCCCTTCAAGGGCCTGGATCTTACTCCTATCCTTACTAACGCCTTAGGCACCGCCGTTTCTTTCACTCTTCAGCATGGCTAGCGAATCACAATCTAGGCTGTAGCAAAAGCCACTTGGCGTCGGCCGCGAAGATTGTCAGATCTGGAGTTGTATCCGGCTTCAATCTCCGGTGTATGGTCAGATTGGGTAGGGTGGTAGTGCTGGGTTGGGCATATTTACATCTTCTTAGCGTTGTTTTTTCATCGTCAAACAACAGTATTGGCAACCGGGACTCCGGTTGGCAGAGCATTCCACTTGAGCCGCACGGGAAGGATGGCTGAGGAGGAACCTGGGGGCTGTCACGGGCGTCAAGGGCTTTGTGTATGGAGTGGGACACTCCTTCGGCACTTGAGCCACAACCTTGTCGGTGTTGATACAGCAGGCAACTTCGATATCTGCTTACTGAATAGAGATGGTAACTGTGAATGGGCTTCCCAATGAAGACATATTTTGACCCAGCAAAGTAGACTGTGAAACGATAATCCTAGGTGTCATCCTTTTGGGGTGGGCCATGAACGTTAAGGCCATCGTCTCCATGCCCCTGTTTCCTCTGTTTGTTGCCTGAACCCTCACGGTCTTGATGTTTGCTTGCCCGAGAATAGACATTGCAAAGGGAAGACTACCTTCACTTGCGAAGAGTTCCATAATGTTATCGCCACACCGAGCAAAATAAATACCCCGCTTGAGGAGGCTCTTACCGTGCTGTATAAATGGCTCGTCACCACGACTGAGATAAGTTGGCAAGCGGGGGAAGGGAGAGAATATTTGCGTCGTTTCGCACAAGGTCTTTGCAGAAGGAAGCTGGCTGGAAACTGTCCAGTCGTTGAGAGACGCGGCAGCTATGCGAAGCACAACGGGAAAGAATACAGGAGCCTAAGTGGGAGCTGTTTACTGCGGGGGAAGTCACATTCGAGGTTGAGGCTCCCGTTTCTCTGGCATCCCATTGGCAGATCTGTGATAAGTCGAGTAATGAGGACGTACGAGAGTGTTTGTCGGTTTGGAACATGAAATGGTGTCTGTGCCGTGCGACGTGGAGGTTCCCCAATCGCCTCGCTTGGATAGGACGGGAAAGCTTGGGAGACGGAAGAAAGAGGGGATGATGGAGGCCCACTGGCGATGTTGGCATTGGCTCGTGCTGTCCATCTCCAGACCGCCACTGAGACCGCTCCGTGGCCTGTGTCCATGCCCAAGGCGAGCCAAGACTTTCGGTCAGCCCTACAGGAACCCGAGCGGAGAAGGTGGCATGGAGCCGTGGAAGCTGCTGCGACACAGCACGAGAGCATCTGCATCTGTCGACCACTTCTGCTTTTTCCCTGGTACGACGGAGATCTTCGTGTAATTAGACCAAGAGGGCTGGAATGTTTGCCAGTCATCCGGTCATCTGAGTGAGTCTTGAACTGTTAAGGAGAGGTTGGGGGCTGCATCGTCGCATCTGAGTGGGCGATGGCATCCGTGTTGAGCCGCAGCGCCGCATTCTGAATCTGCTTCAGGTCTCTTGCTTTCTCGCCATGCTGCTTGCCGTCATTGGCTAGCAGGGAAGCTGCATCTTTGTCGTGGGGATTCAGATTGCGAGATGTTGCAGGAGACCAGTGGCGGAGCTGTGGGGTTCAACAGCTCTGGGAACGGGGAACGGACCACCGCTTATTTCTCGAGAAAGTCTCCACGGTGATGATGATGATGACATTGACATTGAGCCTGATGAGTAGACGAGATTGCAGAGTGCAGTTTGAGAGACGACAGAGGGTGAGCGAGGCAGACATTTAGATGAACTGAAGTGGTCGCCGATGACGCCGGGCAGGCGAGAGGGAAGAGCTCGGTGCGGCACAGCAGCAGCTCATCTGCGACTCTGCAACTCTGCGACACTGTGAGAGGGGACAAGCCACCGCAGAGAGACATCAAAGGGCGTCCCTTGTGGCCCCTGAAGTTCCTGCGCATTGCCGTCCCGAACGCTGGGATGGGTCTCTCCCGTTGGCCATACCCCTTTGATTGACATTCGTAGCTACTCCGGTGATTCTGTCAAAAGGACGAGACGACGAACGGTTTACGTGTCGATTGAGTTCGATTGATAGCGATTCCGTCATGAGCTGCGCGGCAGGAACCGACATCGAGGGGAAAAAACGTCTGCCTCCTGCTGGAGAGCTCTGTTAGCGCTGGACCCGGCCAAGTGTCAACTGTCAAGCCATATCGATCATAAAAGGGCACTGAGAGGGGAGCGGTGTGTCAGCAACATCGAGGTTCCGCATTAACAGCACCGCACCAATTGATGCCAATTCGACCCGTGCAGCAACTATCAAGTCCCAAAGATAGGGTGCCATTGGGGGCTTTTGGGAGCTTTTGGGAACAGGTGGTGGCATTGGATGCATTTTCGGCCAATTAGAAACAACTGCTGCGCCTGCCTGGACCCACCCTGTGCCAGGGTGTCCCGGTCGCCAGAGCAGGCAGCAGCGTCCAACGGCTCCACAGTATTTCTCATCATCCCTTCGGTCCCCAATTCCCAACGTCTGAACGAACGTCCTCAGCGCCCACGCCCCTTCTCACGACGAACCTCTCTTTCCTCCTTCTTTTTCATCTCATCCCATCACCTGCTCTGCTGTCCCTCCCTCTGCCCACCCAATTTTTCAGGTTTCTGAAAATTCTGCCCCCGACGTCCTCAGGCCACCATCTCCAGTCAACGGGTCGCTTTCCTTGGCTACCCTGTGTGAGGCGTTGCTGAGCTCAGACCAAGCGGCCGCGCATTTACCACCGCGTCTCTCCGCTCATCCATCCGCCCCTTTGTTATAGGACTTCCCTCCCCTTCGGCCACCGTCTTCCTGACATAACGCCCTGTCCTCCCCCGGTGTCCCTTCGTTCGAGCATCTTCCACCGACTCATCCGTCGTTGTGACGCCAGGTCCTGGATTCCATTGCGAGCTTGGGGTCCCTGGCGCTTCCGTTCTCATCCAGCGACATCTACCATCCACGTCGGTAAGAGCAAGAATCCCTCCCCCCCCCCTCCTTCTCATCCTTTCCCCCTCTAGCTCCTGCCGTCGCCGGTCTGGGCGTCGGTCGTGACATCTGGCTGCAACTTGTCTGGTCACTGGCCAATCCCACTCTCGAACACAAGTCCTATCTGCAAGAAAGTGCGCGCGGTTGATCGCTGCATTCGGAATCGCATGCTTTTGTGACTCACATCCTCTCGTTGTTCAGCCTTACAATGGATACATTGCATTGATAACTGACAGGAGGACTAGACACAGAGCTCTATCCCACTCTCGTCCAAGTGACTTGGGTTTCACCCCGCATCTACCGCAGCCATGTCCAATCCCCGTAGGACGCCGATGACTCGGCCAGACTCGAGAGGTCTTTCACTTAAGACCAACAGTCTCCAGAAGGGAGCGACCTTTCACTCTCCCACAACTCCCACCTCGACCGTGGAGAAGGCCTTCAGACCACCGTCTCTCCCTCGCCGTTCCCAGTCAAACCTGGACGATGTCATTGACTCTCACCGCCGCCGCGCCGCCATGACCTTGGACCAATTCACGAGAGAAATCGCCGGCCTTACCCTTGACAAATCCGATTCCTCAGTGGCTGCCCGCAAGATCCTTCGCGAAGATAGCCCACCACTTCCCCGCGGAATCCTTCACCACACCTTGGATTCAGTGATGAAGCCCGAGGAGAAGGCGGCCGAACGCAAAGTATTACGTCCTCGCACTCGCCGGACCTCTCGGCACCACGAATCTGACAGCGGTCTCGGCACCTCTATTGCATCGACTAACGAAAAGATCGCGGAGAAGGAGAAGACAGCCGTAAAGACCACTGCGGTCACCAGATCTGCCGCCGCCACTCGCACAACCACCACACCCACCATTCAAGAGCTTGGCCAGCGCGCCAACAACCGCATCTGCGAACACACGCTCAAGCCACTTCTCGGCAAACCAGAATTCAAGGATTTCCACCCACTTTTGCTGGAGTGCCCCAAGAAGATCCAAGACAAGGAAATTGTCTGCCTCAGAGACCTTGAGAAGACACTTCTTCTTGTTGCACCAGTGAGTGAACTCGAAAACGACACCACCACCAAGGGTGATACTTACCGCGTTGTGATTGAACAGGAAAGGACCAAGTCTGCCGGTCTTTACCTCGATTTCTGCCTGACCACCATTAGGTGCATCCAGGCCACTGTCGAGTACCTCAACGACCGTGAGCAGACTCGTCCACGGGACGTCCCATATAGCAACGGCTATTTCCTCGACCTTGTCGATCAAATTCGCCACTACGCTCAGCAACTCTCCGAGGCCAAAGAGAAGGGAGATAACGACGCGATGGATGTTGATCCGTATGGCTGCCCTTCTCAACGCAAACAAATTGTGCCGTTTGCTAACTTTTCTTATAGCACTGATGAGATCAAACTTCACGGAGGAATTCACATCAACGGTCGCCCTGCTGAGCTCGTTCGCATCAAGAAGAACGGCAAGATGATTTCTATGGCCACCGGTGAGCTCATCGAGTCGATTGAGGAGGAAAGCAGTGGCTCCGTCAGGATCAAGCGCTCGGCTAGCGAGGAGCTTGAGGACGAGGAAGAGATCATGCGATCCATGGCCAGACGCAAGAAGAACGCTACTCCCGAGGAGCTCGCTCCCAAGAAGTGCCGCGAGCATGGCTGCAACAAGGAGTTCAAGCGACCTTGCGACTTGACAAAGCACGAGAAGACGCACTCGCGACCCTGGAAGTGCCCAGTCACCACCTGCAAGTACCACGAGTATGGTTGGCCAACAGAAAAGGAGATGGACCGACACCATAACGATAAGCACTCTGCAGCGCCCCCCATGTTCGAGTGCTACTACAAGCCCTGCCCGTACAAGTCTAAGCGTGAGTCGAACTGCAAGCAGCACATGGAAAAGGCACATGGCTGGACTTACGTACGCACCAAGACCAACGGGAAGAAGCCCGGTTCCAGCGTCGCTGGAGGTTCAACCCACCCAACTCCTCAACTCGGTCACATTTCTACTCCTTCGAGCGATATGAGCGCCGGAGTTGCCACTCCCCCCGATGACTGGAGCCACATCTATTCCAGCGGCCTTGATTTCCCCACCTATCTTCCTGAGGCTGATTACAACATGATTCCTCAAGAACTCCACCTTGAGTACTCTCCGATTGACAACCCTACCCCTTCCACTGACTCTGGCATGGACCACAACTCTGCGTACCAGGATATCTCCACGGATTTCACACTCTATGAGGATATCTACGGTGCCAATGTCCAGCTGCCAACACCCATCCACGCCAATATCTATGACAAGACCATGGCGCCACAATTTACTCCCTTCACTGCGGCTGAGCTCTGCCCTCCGCAACCCGCGCAGCTCTCCCCAGCTGGTCAAGCCAATGCCATGCTCTTCACCCCCACCTCGATGGCCGAGGGCGACGAAGGCTTTGACGACCAACACGAGTTCGCCGCCATGGCTAACATGGCCAACGGTGGTGACTTCATTCTGTTTCCTCATCAGGTTGGAGTCTCCAAACCCATGTACAACGAGTCCTTGTTTGCCAATACTGAACTTCCGGGCATGGGCATGGGCTACAACCAGCCTTCTACCCAGGAGCTGATCAACGCTTTTCATGTCGATTGGTCAGCACATGACTTGAGTGCCTACCTCCCTCAGTAAATGAGATGGAAGGCGTGTAATCGGATATAAAATTGGAGATGGTTGGGATATACATCTCCCGCACTATTTGTTGTTTGTTATGATGTAATGAAACAGGGTATTTAGCGACTTGGGATTGGAGCGAGGAGGAATGGAGAACGGAACAGCCAGGAAGATACCTGGTGACGACTCTACTCTCTCTCGGTTTTTGTATTTTGCCATAGTTGGTTTTGTCTGTTTAATGGACTTTGGCCCCCTCTTTGGTTTTTAGTATTGCTCTATTCGTTGTTTTTTATGCAAAGAAGCAAGCAAACAAGCGAGCGGCATCATCAAGATTGCGAGCATGGACACATGGGATATTAAAAGGAGGAAATCGTCTTGGGATGGCTTGAAACAAAGGCCATCAAGTAGTCTTAGTCAGTTTTACGCTAGATATCAGGGCTCTTTCAACATGAGAAGATGCTTGAATACTTTTTGTCTACCATGTGCCAGAGCGGAGAACGTTGGAGAGGAGGTGCCTGTTATGATGACATGATACCCGAGTAGAGAAGGTGGTCACCCTAAAGGCGTGATTCATCCGGGTTAAGTCCGAAACTGTAAATATGCTCGCACTATATTCCTTTCGCCCTCTGAATGACAGAATGGGGGACAGGCCAAGGTCATTATTAGTCCCGAAATCGGAACGGAAACTATATGTAAGGTATGAATAGATAGATATGTAAGGCAGTTTAGTCTGTCTGTTACCCCTCATCATACCTATTTCACCGGGGATAGCTTGAGACTTAGTTTAGTTGTAGGTGCTCAGGAACTTAATATTCGAAGCCATTATATCAACACTACCTATTCAGAACAACATGTCCGGGATCAACTCCCAGGAAAACGACCTCACCAGCCCCCTCCGCGCGGGCGTCGAGGAACCTGGCGAGGGAATGGGGGTTCCTGAGACCTACGATTGCCGGATCCGATCCGTTCGCCCGCAGCGGGGAGGACGGTGGAGATTATTTCTGGGCATCTCCCCAATCTTCTCGGTCGGACAGTCGAGATGCACATGGGAATTTTACTTTCCTCTTTATGGCTGGGGACGGGAATTCGAGACGGTGTTCACTGAGGGACTACTAGACTTGATGAAGAGGATTGGGAACGGGAGAAGGAATCAGGCTTGGTCTGCGGTGCTTAGGCAACCGGGGAAAAAGGATAGGATTGTGGGGACGGTGTTTATTGACGGGGAGGTTAGCGGGGAGGAAGGGGTGGCGAGGCTGAGGGCGTTTATTGTTGATGAGGAGGCTAGAGGGTTAGGGGCGGGGAGGTTGTTGTTGAAGGCGGCGATGGAGTTTGTCAAGGGGGAGGGGTTTGAGAAGTGTGTGTTGACGACGAGTAAAGGGTTGGATGTGGCGAGGAGGATGTACGAGGGGGTGGGGTTTAGGGAACAGGGGGAGTTTTGGGGGGAGGGGTGGATAAAAGGGGTTTGTTCGAATGGAGTATTTGTGGGAGAGGCCGGAGGTGTAAATGGTTGTTTTGTATATTTTCCGCTACGCTTCGTGATCAGATACCTCTCTATGGAATTCCCTGATATGTTTTACTTGCTCAGATTAAAGCTTAACGTGAAGATGCCAACGTCCATAAGACCCCTATTACCCAACTGGCAAGTTTCCAAAATCCCCATAGCATCACCACACCCAGAACTCCAAACAGGACAACCACACTATTCCTCATTTCAAACGCCTCGGCAACTTCCATCTTCATCAATTTTTTCTGTTTGCTATGATAAAAGTCTTCTTTCTCCTGGCCCGGGCTAGTAGCAGGGGTCTGAGGGTTGCTGATAGGGAACGGTTTGCCATTCTCATCCACGGCGACATACTCGTACCGTTTGTACCGATACAAGATCCGGTGCAGCCATTCTGGCAAGCGGCTTTTGGAGTCTGAGGCGTGGTAGTGACGTCTCAACGCCGAGTTGCGCGTGTCGACGAGGAATAGCGAGATGAGGAAGGTGGTGAAGATGATGGGTGTCATTATGATCTGTAGAGAATGTTAGTGTGACGAGAATAAGGGGCAGTGAAGCTCATTGCAGACCTTGTATAGTGACGATTGGTCTCCGATTTTGACATCGCCTTGGTTACTCTTGGCACTTCCTGCCCGAACACCTGCTGGGGCTGATGTGGACATTTTGTTGCTCTGATATTCAGTTGAAATCACCGTCGAGAGAATTCTGTGGACGCTGTTGAGGCGAAAAGAGGTGAGACGTGAAGTGGTGTAAGATATTGGGCTCAAAATGTGTGAATACGTAGTGAGTGTGCGAGTGACGCGGCTCGACCCCAGTAAATCCGTTCAAAGCGACCCAAGTCGTCCATCAAACGGCGGTTCGTGTAACGTGGTTCCACCAGTTCTCCAGACCAAGACTTGAGGTTCTGCTTGGCTCACAGTTGACAAAATCGTTAAATGAGTTTGACCATAGATATTCTGGAAATCCAGCATCATCTCTGACTGGAAGCTTCGCGTTGTTCTCGAACACTCACGGCATCTTTGCCATGACCCTTTGATTAATTACCCCACCATGGACAAGACGATCAACCCCTCCAGCCCCTCCATACGTACAAAGCAGATCGGGTATCACCGGGTTTGCAACATCAAACAGAAAATCATCATGGAAGCAGTCAATTTTTGAATTGTGCCCATCTTTTGTACATTGTTGTAGATAGATATTCAGGACAGACGCTTAAGGGAGAGCAATGCACTCAATCTCGACATCGACGCCCTTGGGAAGCTGCTTGACGGCCACGCAGCTTCTGGCGGGCTTGTGGGTGAACCACTTGGCATACTCCTCGTTCATGGACTGGATATATCTTTAGCAACTCTGTCAGCTGACGGCCGGACATGTCGGATAACTCACAGCAAAGTTGGCCATGTCGGTGAGGAAGACATTGACCTTGACAACCTTCTCGATGCCGGAGCCAGCCTCCTCGAGAACGGCCTTGAGGTTGGCAATGCAAGCGTTGGTCTTCTCCTGGATGGTGCCCTCGACAAGGTTGCCCTGGGCGTCGCAGGGGATCTGGCCGGAGCAGTAGATTGTGGTGGGGGTCTTGATGGCCTGGGACTGTATTCACTCTGTTAGGAGCCTCTTATAGTCTCTGAGGTGTGGTGGAAGTCATACGTAAGGGCCGGCGACTATGGTCATGTCAGTCAAGGATCAAGGTAGATAGATGGTGGTTTGAGAGCAGAACGACATACCCGGGGCGGCCTTGTCGGTGTAAACGGGAGTGAAAGACATGTTGTGGATGAGTCTTGGAAGTGTCCTTTTGGAGGGTAGCTGAGAGTAGAGTGAAAGTGATCTTCTGGCAACAATTGCAAACATTGTTCAATCGGGAAATGGCTTTTTGATGGACACTCTTTCCCCGCGCTCCGTTCTTCGGACTAATACCGTAGCCAACCCCGCAGTCCGGGCCGCTGCTTAGCTCTGGCAGTTGCGGATGTGGCCGCCCAGGCCGCCCAGGCCGTCCAGGGTCCCGCCTGCCGTATGTCTACCGGGTTTATGTATTGCTATCCTCGTACGTCAATATATTTTATAAACTTAATACCCAGGGTAGTGGAATAGTTCGAATTGCTACCCGGAGGCGCAATGCTGCGATAGATGACACCTACCCACCTCCATGCAGAGGCATGGCATGGTGTCCATGATGGTATCTTTAGTGGTTCTGAACAGAGATTGTAGGCTCCGCATATCTCTACAATCCCACCCTCTCTGTGCACGATGTATTATTCTCGAGAACCGAATCTGTCTCACTAATGAAGAGACAACAGAATTGTGGGATCTCGAAGTTAACACGGTTAGTCGCAGGCAGCTGCAGGCTTGGCATCTCGAGCTCGGGCCTGGGGGCCGGGTCGCGCCAAGTGGCCAGAAAAAAGTCCACCACCCCCTACACCCAAATGATGGCCGTGTCCTCAGCCCTGCCGCCAGGAGACTTTAAGGGGGTTGCGAAGTGATTTGTTGCCATCTTCAACTTGTCTTCTCTTTGCGCAACCTTTTGCCATTGCGCATTCCCATTTCCATCTTCTTATACTCTCTTTAAGCTTCCTTTTGTTTTTCTGTTTCTTCTTCTCTCCATTTCCGATTTCCCATTGGACTCGACATTAGGGCAGTTATAGTTGCGGTGTGCTGGTGAGGTAAGTTCAGGTGGCTTCCCTCTTGGTGTCTGGCATCCAATGCCTGGTGACCTGCAGGCTCTCCCGTCATTGGTTTTGAAATTCCAGTGCTCCCTGTATGCCAGCTTATCTTCGATATCCTGGTAGAGCTATGGACACATTGCTTGCTCCTACCGTTGCGTCCCCCAGCGGCGCTCATGTACATCGTTGGCTAACGCTTTTGTTGTCTTTTTCGCAGCCCGACTCTCGAAACTGCCACACCACCACCTATCATGTCGACGACAGCCCCCCAGGGCAACTTGCGCCAGCGCAATGTAGCTGGCAGCAAGAAGAACAAGGATGGCGCCTCTTCTGACGTTGAGCTCGACAAGCTCGTCAAAGCTGCCAGCGGCAAGGCCCCCAAGGCCGCCGCAGAGCGCGATCACCAGTTCGCCTTCACCCTCATCACTATCCTCGCCTTTGTGACCAGATTCTGGGGCATCAGCCACCCCAATGAGGTCGTCTTCGACGAAGTCCACTTCGGCAAGGTACGAAGGACCTCTGCTCTTGCTCCCCTTCCTGGGCCATGTCAACAGTCTCGCTGACAGCTGCTTTTCACAGTTCGCTTCGTACTATCTCGAAAAGACGTATTTCTTCGATGTGCATCCTCCGTTTGGCAAGCTCCTCTTCGCTTTCGTCGGCTGGTTGGTTGGCTTCGACGGCCACTTCCACTTCGAGAACATCGGTGACTCGTACATCGCGAACAAGGTTCCCTATGTCGCCTTCCGCTCCCTCCCTGCCCTCCTCGGCGCCCTGACCGTCTCGGTGACATATCTTATCATGTGGGAGTCTGGATACAGCGTCCCCGCCTGCGTTCTTGCCGCCGGTCTGATTCTACTTGACAACGCGCATATTGGCCAAACACGCCTGATTCTCCTCGATGCCACTCTCGTTTTTGCCATGGCGTGCAGCTTGCTCTGCTACATCAAGTTCCATAAGCTTCGCCATGAGCCCTTTTCGAGAAAGTGGTGGAAGTGGCTCATCCTCACCGGATTCGCTCTGTCTTGCGATATCTCGACCAAGTATGTTGGTCTTTTCGCCTTCATCACCATCGGCTCCGCTGTCTGTATCGATCTCTGGGATTTGTTGGACATCAAGAGACCTGGCGGAGCTCTCAGCTTGCCCCAGTTCGGCAAGCACTTCGCGGCTAGGGCTTTCGGCTTGATTATCCTGCCCTTCCTGTTCTACCTCTTCTGGTTCCAGGTCCACTTCAGCATCCTCACCCGCTCTGGCCCTGGCGACGACTTCATGACCCCGGAATTCCAGGAGACTCTTAGCGACAACATCATGCTCAGCAACGCCATCACCATCGATTATTACGACACCATCTCGATCAAGCATAAAGAAACCAAGGCGTACCTCCACAGTCACGTCGAACGCTACCCCCTCCGGTACGATGATGGCCGCGTTTCCAGCCAGGGTCAGCAAGTCACCGGTTACCCGTTCAACGATACCAACAACTACTGGCAAATCCTTCCCGCTGGTGAGGATGATAAGCAGCTTGGTCGCCATATCAAGAACCACGATCTCATCAGACTTCGCCACACCGTTACCGATACCATTCTCTTGTCTCACGATGTTGCCTCGCCATACTTCCCCACCAACCAGGAGTTCACCACCGTTTCCATCGCGGATGCGTATGGCAACAGGGCTGCCGACACTCTTTTCGAAGTGCGCATTGAGCATGGCAAGCCCAGCCAGGAATGGAAGACCATCTCGGGGCACTTCAAGCTGATTCACAACCCAAGCAAGGTTGCCATGTGGACACACACCAAGCCTCTTCCCGAGTGGGCTTTCAAGCAGCAAGAAATCAACGGTAACAAGCAGATCGCGCCAAGCTCCAATGTCTGGCTTGTTGAGGACATCTCTTCTCTGCCCGCCGACCACGCGCGCCGCGCAAAGGTGGAAAAGAAGGTCAAGACATTGCCCTTCTTGCGCAAGTGGTTTGAGCTGCAGCGGTCCATGTTCTGGCACAACAACCAGCTTACGGCCAGCCATCCCTATGCTTCGCTCCCCTACTCGTGGCCTTTCCTTCTCCGCGGTGTCAGCTTCTGGACTCAGAACGATACTCGCCAGCAGATCTACTTCCTCGGCAACCCAATCGGCTGGTGGATTGCCAGCAGTGTTCTGGCTATCTTTGCCGGCATCATCTTGGCTGACCAGTTCTCTCTACGTCGTGGCATGGATGCCCTGGACCACCGTAAGTTTTGATGTATTGGTTATTTTTGTGGTCTCAGTAACTAACCACCAAATAGGCTCCCGTTCTCGCCTGTACAACTCGACGGGCTTCTTCTTCCTCGCCTGGGCCACCCATTACTTCCCCTTCTATGTCATGGGTCGTCAGTTGTTCCTTCATCATTATCTCCCGGCCCATTTGGCATCTTGCCTCGTGACGGGAGCGCTGGCCGAGTTTGTCTTCACCCAGGACGCCGTGGAGCACGAGCTGGCCCATCAAGCCGCCAAGGCTGGCAAGAAGAGCCAGACTCCCAAGCACCACTTGACAGCCCGCGAGCGCTTTGTTGGCCAGAGTCTGTTCGGCGCATGGATTGCCACCGGTGTCATCCTCACCTTGGTTGCCGCCGGCTGGTACTTCTTCCTGCCATTGACCTACGGCTACCCCGGCCTCTCGGTCGAACAAGTTCTCAGGAGAAAGTGGTTGGGCTACGACCTTCACTTTGCTAAATAAGGGGCTAGAAGGTGATAGAAGGGGGGGAATTTGATAGAACTATTCATATAGTAGAGTGACAAAGGAGGTGGTGAAATGAAGTTGTACGATTTGAAGATTTTGTCTGATTTTCATGCTATACAGGGAGCAAAAGGGAGGTTACAGCCAGTTTGAGGAGTCACGCACGGTGGGTTGTTTAGGGGATGGGAGGGGGTTCTCTGGGACCTGTGGTATCTCAAAAGTCTTCATCTTTGCCAGTTTCACTGTGTTATAGATCATGAATTACATTCCGTCATATGAAGATTGTTTGAGATTCTTTCGTATTGTCATGTTCTAGGCTAATAATCCCAATGCCAATTCGGGGCAACGAGACTTAAACCTACTAGACATTGCGAGTTAGCATTTTGTCTGAAGATGTTTTCCCAAAACCAGGTAACCACTGGAAATAGCACTCGGAACGACTTCTTCAGAAACCCAGATTGTAAGCATAACCAAGCACCCCGCCCCCAAACTGCCCCCCTTCCACCCGCCCCGCAAGCATGTGACGATGCAAACGTTGCTCTCTGGTTGGGAGGGCGTGGACGAGTGGAAGAGTTGAAAGGCAGCGGCGGCGAGGGGGTTCATACGGCTCTTCCTATTACTGAGATAAAGGGTTGTAGCCGGCGCTACGAAGATCATCATGGAAGTCGGATGGTGGTTGCTGGTGGTGGCCATGGTGGTTTGGGGGAGATATGAACGGGAGAGGAACGTACCATTAATCTTTCCAATGGCTACGGAACCGATCAAACAGCCACCCTCCCAGCCATGTGCAATTCAATCCGCTCGAGTAGATCGCCAATGTCAATATTTCGTGTTTCGACCAATCGACAAGTCGGCGACGATGGAAGGGCTGTGCTGGTGGTGGGTGGTGCGTTCGGCCGGCGGCTTCACAGAACGTGAGTTGTCGAAGGAAGAAGGTGAAGCAGAGAAGAAGCGAAAATATTTTTGGTTTTCTTGACCCCAAGTTTCTGGCTCCACTCAAAAGCTTAAGCTTGGGTAGTGTCGGGGGTTAGGGTTGGAATACATTGTGGATGCTCATTAACTAGACATCACAGTGATTGCAACTCCAGAGTTCCCCAGCACAACAGAACAGCAGTGCGAACACAACAGATTTGGAGAGAAGAGTCATTTCTCCAATTCTGTGCTGTTGGTGGAGTTGCATCGACAGTTCCCCGGAGCCGGCTTAAGACGGAGACCGGCCGGATAGATTGTTCGCCCACGCCGCCAGAATTGCGATTCGAACACGTTCCAAAGCGACGCCGGGCTTGTACAGCACTCTCCACTTGCAGCTTTCCTTCTCTCAGATTCAGGGGATATTCGTTAGCAATGGCGTCAACATGGCTCAAGGAGCAAAGTGCTCGGCCGTGCGGCCTCCGTTTGATTGGACAACCCTCTCTCGCACTTTTCAGACGGGATTCGGATCAATGCGGAGATATCAATATGATAAGTAGATTTGTCGAAGACGCGTACGCTGGGCAAGGCTGTTAGATTGCAAAGCAGGGGAGGCAGCCAGCATCACGTACGTTTCAACTTTTGGCACACCCGTCCGGGGGGAGAGTTCTATGTATGTACCTATGTACGAGGCATGAAATCCTGCGCCAATCATCGTAGCTGCCGAAGGGGCTGAACGGCGCGGGGGGATAAATGTGACGCGGCGAGTTTGTCGCAGGGGTTCAAAATATATACGATGCGGGCCACCTACTTCTGAGAGCCTTAGGCCGTCTTGACTTTCTCGTCATCTTGTATACTTTTCCTCAATCGATTGACTGACACCATTATTCGACAGTAATAAGGGTCGGCACTTACGCAATGGACTTGTTCAGGAGCTTGCCCGTCCTGTCGATCTCGGCCGTTTCCCTCACGACGGCGTACCTCGGATCACTGGGAAAAGTACCCTTTTGGCCTCAGTGGGGTGTGTTGACTTCTTTCGTAGCGCTATGGAGTCTTCAATTCTCCGTGTGGCTCATATGGGTTCTTTGGCTGTATAACATCTTCTTCTCGCCGTTTCTGAACTTGCCTGTGCCTGAGGGCAAGCATTGGCTTTATGGTCACTTTCCTATCATCAAGAAGTTTCCGACGGGCCATCCTATGATTGAATGGTATGAGTTCTTCTTTTAGTGAAAGATCAGTTGCTAACAGTTTTACAGGGTGAACACAATCCCAAATGATGGCTTGATCAGATACTATGGCATCTTCAACCAAGAGAGACTGTTGCCGACAACCCCAAAGGCTCTGACTGAGCTCTTGACCACCAAGAACTATGACTTCCAGAAGCCGTCTTCCTGGCGATGGATCATCGGCCGCATGCTCGGTATCGGGCTCTTGCTGGCCGAAGGCGATGAGCACCGAGTGCAGAGAAGAAACCTCAACCCGGCATTCCACTTCCGGCACGTCAAGAATCTGTATCCTATCTTCTGGGCCAAATCCAAGCAAGGAGTCGAGACTCTCACCAAGAAAATCCTAGAGGAGAGCAAAAAGGCCTCTGAATCGCCAGAAGCTCAGGAAAAAGGGGACAGCCGCACAGCAGTGGTCGAAGTTGGAAACTGGGCCTCCAGAATCGCCCTCGACATCATCGGCGTTACCGGTCTAGGCCGTGACTTTGGCGCCATTGCCGATCCCGGAAATGAGCTTAACCAAACTTATCAAAACCTCTTCTCCCCAAGCAAGCAAAACAGAGTGCTCGGCCTCCTCAACCTCATCTTCCCCGCCCGCTTGGTCCAGCGTCTTCCTGTCAAGCGCAACGCGGATGTCTTCGAAGCTGCCAGGTATATCAGGGCCGTCTGTCACGACCTCATCCGCACCAAGAAGGAGAAGCACGAACGGAAGGAGTCCCTCGGGAATGACATCCTGTCCACAGCCATCGAATCCGGAGCGTTTACCGATGAGAACCTGGTAGATCAACTCATGACCTTTCTCGCGGCAGGCCATGAAACTACCGCGTCGGCCATGACTTGGGCAATCTACCTCCTTTCCAAGAATCCTCAAATCCAATCCCGGCTTCGCGCTGAGATCCGCTCTCGTCTCCCCTCGTTGGAGGACACGTCCTCCCCGGAGATCACCAGCGTGGACATCGACTCCATGACCTACCTCAACGCCGTCTGCTCCGAAGTCCTCCGGTACTTCCCCCCCGCGCCGGTGACAATCCGGGTGGCCGCCGTCGACACGTCCATCCAGGGCCAGCACATCCCCAAGGGCACCCAGTTCATGATCATCCCCTGGGCCATCAACAAGTCGGAGGCGCTGTGGGGGGGTGATGCGAGGGAGTTCAACCCCGACCGGTGGGTGCCGAAGGACGAGACGGATAAAAGCGCCGCCAGCGGGGGGGCGACGTCGAATTATGCGTTTCTGACGTTTCTGCACGGGCCGAGGAGCTGTATCGGGCAGCAGTTTGCCAAGGCTGAGTTTGCGTGTATGCTGGCGACGTGGGTGGGGAGGTTTGAGTTTGAGTTGGAGAATAAGGAGGAGGAGGATGAGGAGAAGCTGGGGATTAAGAGTACGTTGACGGCGAGGCCCGAGAGGGGGATGTTTGTGAGGATGAGGGTGCTGGAGGGGTGGTAGAAGTAATATATCCTCGTTACTTGGGTTTTATCTCCTGATTACGGTTTATTTCTCTTCAATGCTGGGATAATGCCTCTTCCTCGCTGGGATTATGTCTCCTTAAAGCTGGGACTATATTTCCTTATAGCTGGGACTCAACCTCTTTATAGTTGGGATATCGTCTCTTTCTAGCCAGGATAATGTCGTTTTGAAGCGCGAATACAATATTATAGAAGCTAGGATAAAGATACAACCTTATAAATATAAGTAAAGCGAAGTTAATATCGATGGCGAAAAATGATTTACTATTAACTGTCTACTATCATGAGCTATCTACCTTACTCTATCGTCTGCTCGATGACTATTTACTTTATAGTAAGAATCTGATTTATTCCTAGTTATCTACTCCCTCGATAACTATTTGCTCTACTATAAGATTCTCCTATTTTATACTTAATTATTATGTACTTACCTAGCTAGTCTAAAAGCTTCCTAGCTATATACTCTCCCATCTATTAACTTTTCGCTATCACTAGCATCGTTGCCACCAAATTACCAAGGTACACTTCATCGATCGGCACAGATAATAAAAATGACGCACACACTTGAGCTCTGCTGCCCTCTTCACCATTAACCGTGGACTCCATCAATACTCTAATCCACTCCCTTGATTCTTGATACTTGAAGCCTAATACAATCTTCATTATGATGGCAACCCACCGCCTCGACTATCACTTCGGCACTATCACTTAGCTACAGCCACTTCATCCAGCACCACTTCATCCAACACCACTTCATCCAACACCACTTCATCCAACACCACTTCATCCAACACCTCTACTTTCGCCAAAACTCTCTTCAATAGCATGATAGCATTGGCGGAGTGCCACCACCATATATATACCACTGGAGCGAGCAATGCCGGCAAGCATTGCTCACTTGTAGCTTTTGATAGTAACACAGAGGGTTTGGCGTAGTGGTCCTGCTCGCCGTGACAAATAGATACATACCTAGCTTAAAGCTTCCAGATAAACCGCTTACTATATTTCTTATCGCCGTGTAGATAGCTCTCTCGCCAGTAAAGGCTTAGATAAAAGCGTTAAAAGATCAAAATATAAAGAGAAAAGCGAGAATGCTTTTATTTACATTAAGACCCTCTTTATATACTATCAACAACTCCTTATATTACTCTAGCAACTAACACTCTATTTACCTATTTGCCTCCTTTTTTAAGTAGATTAAGCGCTGTTAATGTGTACGATTAACTAAGACTTAGAAGATTAAAAGCTAAAAGGCTTTAAAAGCTTAAATCATAAGAATATTAAGATAAAATCCTCTTTTTTTCCTCTAAAATTCTCTCCACATATTATCAACACTGTCACGGCGAATAGGGCCACCGATTTAAACCCACGATGATTGCTGTTAAAAGCTACAAGCAAGCAATGCTCGCTCCAGTGGTAAGGTATATATAAGCGACGGTGCCGTCACAAACAGCTCCTCATATTACCGTAGCAACTATGACTATATTCACTTGCCCCTTTTCTCAGCTACAGCATAGCTAACAGTATAGCTAGCGTATGAGGATAATTGGCACAGGAAGGTATCCGCATTACGTAGCACGGCAGAGCATAGAAATGTATATATATATTAGCAGATAGCATAGCTTCTTCTCTTTCACAATTAACAATTCTCTTCTACAATTAACAACTATCATTACTTTATGTGGAGTACTGCCTCACTGCCATACATCATAACGCTCCCAAAGTGTAAAATTCACCAAGACATAAAAGTGCTAAAGGCAGTAATCCGAGCTTTTGCTATCTATAACCCGAGCTTTTACTGTCGGTAATCCAAGCTTTCACTATCTACTTCCTGTCCACTTCTAGCTCAGATAGCGGACAGCAAAAGCTCAGATCACCAAAATATAAAGGGAAAATCCTCTTATTTTCACCAAGACTCTCGCTAGGTACACACTATCAACGCCTCTTCATATCGCCCCTAGTAACAGTGTCATATTTGTTTATATACCCCTATTACCCCTATCAGTGTGATCTATCACCTAGGCAACTCCCCTTACCCCTTCCTTCAACAACAAACAGTGCAGCGCATCGCACTCGATGCGCTCGCTCGATGCGCTGTAAAAAGGGCTCTGGTGCCCCAAAACGGTGTGCATCGCTGTAAATTGACCTCCAGAAGCCTCCTCTACCCGGGAATGCATCATATCCCTTGCGCAGGTGGGCGCATCGGTGGGTGTACGCACAACTGTGGTGTAGATACCCATCTATGGTGTTGCAACACCTCCCTGGCTTCGATGCACGCATCATTTTCCCCTCTTCTAGCTCCCCCGGCGCAGGTATACAGGCGCATCGGTGTGTGTGCGTGCCATAGGTGGTGTAGATACCCATCTAAGTTGTTGTATCTCGCTCGTACTCAGTGTGCGCATCGTTTGCGCCTCTCTCAGTCCCACGATGCAGGCATGGCGGTGCATCAGAGTGTGTGCATGCCCAACTGCGGTGTAGATACCCATCGTGGTGTTGCATCTGCCCCATCCTCAACATACCTACACATCGTTTCCATCTCTCTCAGTGCCCCAACGCAGGTATACCGGTATATCAGTGCTTGTGCACGCCTGGTTGTGTGTAGATACCCATCTGTGGTGTTGCATCCTCCATGCGGGCATCATACCCACCACATCTCCCTCCCACGATGGAGGGCATGTCGTCAAAATAAGGTTGTGTGGGCTCCGTATGGCCTCGCATCAGATCAATCCTCCTTCCCAGGGCACGTAAAAACCGGCACTGTGCGAAGCTAAAACGAACGCCGAGCCTCGTGGAGCACTTGCGTGCCTTTAGGATCGGAGAAATCGTCTTCGGTGGTCGTTAAAAACGGGATGGACGGCGGGTTTGTGGTGTAACTAGGGTAGATTAGTCGGTGGGGGTTCGCGAGGTAAACTTCGGAGAATAGGAAATATCTCGATCGATCGAAGTTTAAGCTGATCTCGCCTATTGTGGGGATTGTTCGTTAGGGAGGGGATGGAGTGTGAATGGCGTCAACAATAGTAGTGCAGATGCGGGTCCCCAGCCGCCCTGTTTTGGTGCGTCGGGGGGTGGAGGCCAAAGAGGGAAGGGGCACGCGGGATGTGCTTCATTTGTCTATTGAGAGTGCGGCTTCTACTTGCCACACACCACCGGAGAGTAGTCGTGAGAGTTGTATATCAAATGCCCTTGAACTCAGGCCCAACCAAAACACCACAGCCGGTCTTCCCGCCATGGATCCTTGCCGGCTTCATATCATGATCCATATCCCCGAGCACCAAAACAACCGTGAAAAACGCCATGCCCCCAGTCTCCTGTATCGAGCCAACCATGCCATAACCTAATCCCCAAGGCCACACCAAATCGCCGGCCTACGACGGCCTTATTGTGAAAATTTTGCAATAAAAAAGTACAGGGTAATACATCCACCACCAAAGAACCGAACAAAGTATCTCTACAAACGAGCATCAACAGAAAGAGAACAAGATAATCACCTCCAGGTACCGTGTATCCTCCCTCTCCTCAGACCCGTCCTCTTCAACCCTACATCTCCATTCACCATCAGGCTCTTCCACCTCTTCCCTACACTAGATCTATCCTTCCCCAGACTCCTCGCGCAGTCCTGCCACTCTGACTTTGATAGCTTCAACTTCTCCAGCACCAGCTCAACAAGAATCCTATCATCCTCCGCAGACCAGGTCGACCCATCGCCCTCAGTTACGACATGCGTCCCCCCACTTTCTCCCGGGTTATTATCGACGTACAAACCACTATGATGTAGAGAGTGGTAATCGCCCCTTTCAAGACCCAAGGGTATAACCTCGGGCGCAATACGAGAGCGCTTGGGGGTCTGCGGTGTCGGGTCCTCCCCTGGCTCCTCGTTTTCTTGCTCAACATCGCTGGAAACATCCTCCTCGCGCCCGGCATCATCGTCTACGGCGCGCCGACGTTTATTCGGCCCTCTGGCAGGATGCGCGGGAGCGCGCTTCACGATGCGCTTGCGTGGCGGGGCGGTTATTGGTTCTATCGCGCTCGAGGAGGAAGAAGAGGTGTCGTTTTTGCGCGATCGAAGACGGAGCTTGATAGGCGCAGGGGCATGCGCGAGTGGTGGTGTGGGCAGTTGCGCAGGCGATGTGGTGGGAGGGGTGATGGGCGCGATGGGTGCGGCCGGTTCGAGCGGAAGAGGCGCAGGGCTGCCGAGGAGGTTATGGAGAGAGCGACAAGTCGAGAAGATGTTGCCGACGGCGGTCTGTGGAGAGATCTGGGGAGGGCTCGCGGGAGGGGAGGCGAAGAGGGCAGCTTGGAGGCGCGTCAATGGCGGTTGCGACGAGTCGCATGCGAGGGCTGACGGCAGCAACATGGCGTTCTGCTGTGCAATAGGAGGTTCGGAGTATAGGTCGACAGGCGGCAGGAGGCAGGCCCAGGGTTGGCAGCGATATAAGAGGCGGCGGGTAAAGAAGGCTTGCGTTTGCGACCAGAGCTTCGGGGGGCGTGGTGAGGGATGCGCTGTGGGTTACAGGCAGTGTTGCGCATGCGGAACCGATGCGCGACGATGCTGGTAACTGAGTGATACGAGTATTTGATCTGTACGGGGCGCGATATTGGAGTGGCAGGGCAGTTTGAGCGACGGCGACGGCGACGGCGATGGCGGATGGCGGGTGTCGGGACAGAAAAGAAGGTGTGAGGAAGGTGAAGAGAACAGGAATAATGCGCCAGTAATAAGAAGTGGGATACGGATAGGGCGGGCAGGGAATGGGCGAGGGCAGGGGGGCCGTGGCCGGTTCTTAACGGGTGGGCCACATGACGAACCACTACCAGGCTCTCTCTCCCAGGTCCCAGGCCGTCTCCCGGGCCCTCGATCTCACCAAGGGTGCTGCCGAAAGGGCGGACAAGCCAATCAGGGAGACGCAGCCCTCATGCAAGCACTCAAACCACCACGAAAACGCCCTCTACGACGCACAAAGACGAGACCGAGAGAGTGGTATCGTGCCCTGCATAGGCACAAACAAGGGACCACTTGGCAGGAGTACAGCAGTGGAACACCCTCCTCTCCCTCCTGCGCCCTCGAGATGGGGAGCGGAGTCCTAGCTGTATCATCGGGACAAGGCGGCCAGAGAGGCAGGCTGTTATTTATTACACCAAACTCACCGTCTTGTACTCCAAGAACATGGCATGAGGCCAGTCAGGAAGAGGCTGCCGTGCCAGCGCTGATCATGACGATACCCCCGTCACAACGTGTGGCCGGACAACGATCGTCAGGAGTGTTGAAGAGAAAGGGAGACTTGCAGCTTGGTTGAAGAAGCAGGGGAGGGCATCATCCTCATCGGAGAATATCCCACCGCCTGGGACTTTCTGCAGCAGAAGGGCAAGCGATAAGGTCATTGCCCTCGGTTCAAGCTAATTTCACACTCCTCCGCCCCTCTCTCTCTCTCCTTGACCGGCCTCTCGCTGTTAGACAAGACGAAAAGGCGGGGTTTCCCCATGATCGAGGAGCAAGAGGGAGAAAGAGAGAGACGATGCAAGTCATCTGAAGGCTGCAGTTGCCTCTCTCTCTGTGTGCATGCGGTGCTCCGTGCTAACAGATTGCAACGGCTCCCGCACCCAGTTCCTGGATATCTCCCCTGGAAAAAGCCACGAGGGCGGTGATGACGGTAGACGAGGGGCAAACGCGTCCAACACGCGCAGAGACGCGCTCAAGACGCGTTAAACGGCGGGTCCCAATTTAACAAAATCTGTCCAATGCTCGTGTCATGGTGGGCTGGATGCGGGATTGATTGGCTGCCAGGAGAAACGGTCTTCGCCAAGTCCTGCAGCCGGTGGGACCCTGGGGCCATCGCGAGCGCTCTGATCACCTTTTGGTCTGATGCACGCCATGGCACAGCCGTTTCCGATGCTCCTCGAGACGGCCCCTCACGTGACCCCCTTCAACCTCTCATCCCTCCAAGGGCTGTTTGCTCGCCATGTATTTGGAGCACTGTGTGGGGCCACACAGTCAACCACTCTACAACTCACACATGGACTCTCAACTGATGTATGTCTATCAAGCCTCTCCGCACACACACCGGCCGGTCCCGAGATCGCACCCTTCTCGGCCCTGATTGCCACTCTCCATCTCCTCGAGGGCCATCTGGCTGAGGTGATGGTCTGCGATATCGCCCCTCTCTACCACAAGTAGTCTCCACGTTCCGATGCTGATATTGTGCAGTAGTCTTGAAGACCACAATGACATGTTGGAGCTGGGGCCTGGTCCTCACCGACTGTGGACGGCCTCATTTCAAGCGTTGGGTCATGTTGTATGACTGCAACTGGTAATGAAGACGTGACCTCTTGTCGTCATTGGATGACTCGCCCCCTCTCGGGCTTTTCCTCAACGCCGGTTATAAGGGACTGCGGTTTGCTCGCGATCTGAAGTCGTTGAGACTCACAAAGGCCCGAAATGTAGCTCGTCCTACAGGAGCACGCCTCATGGGCCCGGCATCTCATCTTCATTTCTGTTGAGAAAACGCCGAGCGACCGAGGGCGGCCCATGGTTGGAAATCGCAAGCCCGTGGGCACTGCCGCTGTCTGATGTTTTGAGCATTGCGTGCGCAACATGACAAAGCCCGAGATCATCTTGGGATGCGGTAAGCCACTCGCCGATGAGCAACTGACGGTATCGGTGAAGCAGACTTCAGGCCATGGATGGCAACTCGTGTGTGAATGAAACACCGCGAGACTCGGCAACGGCACAGTTTCTTTGATGGCCTTTGGCGTCAATGTCGAAGCTCTCAAATCCTCATGTGGCCATTCTCTATATCGAGGGCCCCGGCCAGTCGGGGCAACAAGGCAGGCAGAAAAGGCGGTCCTCGTACGCCGTCATCCCAAGATAGTGCAATCAGAATCCTCAACTTCATCTCATATCTGATATTATTCACCCCGGAGCCCGCGAGTCCTGACCCCCACACGTTCAATCAACTTGCGAGGCACCATCATGCCAGCACTGGATCATGCTCCTTTGCAGTCTGAAGTATGGCCGTTGGGAATTGGAAGACTCGCCGACTCTGTGTCCATTTAACCCGCCTACGCCACGCCTTTTCACACACTCTCTCCCTCCCTGCCTCTCTCTCTTTCTCCTTCTCTTGCACACCCAACCATCCGCTCTGTGGGCAACCACCTCGTTCGTGAATACAGTCAATTGTCGTGGAGACTCCACATTCACCGCAGTATTTCACTTCGTTCAAAGCCAACCAGCTTGCTCCCGGAGCTCTACTCCAACACGCATTCCCGCCTTTCCCGTCTTGAAATACTTTCTTCGTCTTCCTCTCTCTTCTTCCGTAACAACAAGACAAGTCTACCGGCTCAGTGCCTCCACCACCACATCCCCGGCATCTTGACAGAGTTGCCGTTTCCTTCCGCCAGCCCTCGCCTTCGAAATCGTTCGTTACTGCACTTCGCTGCTTGCACCGTCGTCGACGAGCCCCGCTCAATAAGCCCTTCTCATCCGCTTTGGTTGCCCTAACAGCCTACAGAACATCCGCCACCAAGCTGTCGACCGCACCCTGTCAATTCACTCTACTCACTCAAGCCGACGCCACAGATTCCCTCGTCGACAAACTCACCGTCGACCACAGCCCACGGTTAGCCGACAGCTTTCTTTTGAACTCTGCTTCTTGAGCAGACTATCCTATCGCCGTCTGCCAGAGACAAACACCGGCACTTTCAGTTTTCAGTAAGGTACGGTTCATTTTCTTCTCTCTTTCATACACTCTGGAGTGTCCACTGTTTCTCTGCGCTTGCCTCGAAAATACTCTTCGCTGGCTCTCGAGACAAGTGTCTCGCCAGTTTGCAGCCTCTTCTCTTGTCTTCATCGTTCACTTTTTTTACTCCTCCGCGCCACTTTAACATCAAGCTCTGCCCTATCAGACTTTATGTCTATGTGTGTGTCGACACATTACATCCTTCAGGTCAATCACCTCTCGTCACTATCTTCTTCACTTCATCTCTCTAAAAACCCTACCCTACCTTTCTCAACACATCACTACAATTTACATTGATATTTCATTCACCACACAAACCCACCCTATACATCAAATTCCTTCATTTTCCCTATCATTTACACACTTCCCACCACCAACTTATCCATCAAAACATCATATATTATCAATTATCTAACTACACTCCTCATCTTCATCATCAACTTAACCAAAGATTTTATCATCTACCCCATCTTTCTAAACATCACATCCACACTTTCCTAATATCAACCCAAACTTTCCAATAACTCAATCCAACATTTATATATATTACCCTCACTTTATTACTCAAAATTCCAACACTACTTAACCCATATCCCTACTTTATCCACTCCCTCTCCTACCTTTTACTACTATCTACTCCAACTTTACTCACTTCTTCACTTACTTCCTACTCCAATTTACTCACCTCTATCCCAACCTTTATTATCAAATTACTTCTTAACTTACTTCTTATTCTAACTTCACTTACCTCTAGACCAATTTTTACCACTATTTACCTCTACATCACTTACCACTTTTTACATCAACATCACTTATCACCTTCTACCTCTACTTTACTTACTTCCTATCCCAACTTTACTCACACCTATCCCAACTTTTACCACTATTTACATCTACACCACTTACCATTATTTACCTCCACATCACTTACCACCTTCTACCTCCACATCATTTACCACCTCCTACCTCCACATCACCTACCTCTTTATTTACTTCCTATCCCAACTTTACTCACCCCTATCCCAACTTTAACCACCTCCTACCTCTACATCACTTACCACCTTCTATCTCCACATCACTTCTTTTTTATTACTCCCTCATCCAACCTTACTCACCCCTACCCCAGCTTTTACCACCTTCTACCCCAGCTTTTACCACCTTTTACCCCAGCTTTTATCACAAACCATCCCAGCTTCTTAATACTATATTATATTATACTCTATTTCTCTCGTACACTCTCTAACATATTACATAGTCATAATATCGAAATGGAGGAATATACACGCACCCCTCACCCCTCCCCGGATGCCGCCGCCGGCTCTCCCTCTCCTGCGGCCGAGGCCACCCCTGCCGTTCGTCCCCCTACAACACCGCCGCAATCGTGCCCACTGCTAACAACTCACAGTCTCCTGCCATTGGCGGCGAGAGTCCTGTCGTCGCCCCTGGATTCACACCCGTGAACCCTCCCCAACCGGCGAACTCCGCCGAACTGGCAAGCCCCGAGGCAAAGCCAGTCACCCCGGGCCTCGCGGCAATGGAGGCAGATCCTCGCCGCACCCATCGAGAGTGGCGGCCTCTGTACGGCCGAGTCTCCAAGTGCGACTCCTGCGATGGTCGCTCTCCCGGTGTTCTGCAGGAGTGCTGCGACAAGAGGTGCTCCGTTCGCCTCTGCGAGGGCTGTGCCAGAGGAAATCTCTGGCACAGTCAGCACCGCACGCACTTCATCGACGCGGACAAGTGCGACTGGACGATTCGAAAGCAGATTACGAAGCCGAGGAGGATTGCCCCGCGGGCGAGACCGGCTCAGCGAAGCGGTGACAGTGAGGTCCCAATCCAGCCTGCCTCGCGGAAGAGGCGTGTACACTTCGAGGATGAGGAGGACGAGGAGGACGAGGAGGAACATCGCCCTGCCAAGAGGGTCCAGCGTGAGGCTCCCAGAGAGCACCCGCAGCCCCCCATTCACCCCGCCTACCATCCGCAGCCTCCCGTGATCGGCCGTACGCCATTGCCCAGCAATGCTCCTCCTCGTCGCACCGCGGGACCGTCCTCGTTGCGGTATTCGGAAACCTACACTCGTGAATCGACCTCCCAGGTGAACTGGCCGTCCGCCGAGACCGTCCAGCTTGCCGATGCGGCAGTGAGAGGTCATGGGCGCCGCGAGGCTGAAGGACATACCTTCCAGACTCCGCCCATGCCTCCCAGAAGACAGGAACCGCCGAGACACAACGAGATGCGGACGGCACAGACTCAGGATTATAACGCCGCCGCAAGAGACCATCAACATCGGGCATACATGAGCCTCCCTCCCACAGAGCACCGGAGTGCCAGAGACTCTGGCTCTATGCCTCCTCCCCCTGTTCCCAACCGCCCTGATCCTCGTTCAACCCATGGCACAGGCTACCGAGCCGTGGCAGGCCCCAGCGATGGACAGCCTACCCAGCAGCCCATCCAGAACCAGCCCGTCCCGTTGTCCCCGGCCGAGATCCGCCAGGTGAAGACTCTCTACACCCTCATCGTCGGCACAGACTACGCCGGCGACGCCAGAAGCTACCTCCGTCCACCCATCCCCAAGGAGCTCATCCGGGATCAACCCCCAGCCTCTCTCGACGTCAGTCAAGCCCCTCGCACCCCCTACGTACCCTCCCTCCGTTCCGCCCCCAAACCCCACCCGCACAACGAGCTCACACCTTCCCAACTCCAGACCGCCCACAACGACAACCACATCACCCACTGTGTCCGCCGTGCCTGGAACAGCAACAACCAGGTCACCATCCTCCGCGAGTTCTGGGGCGACTCCGCCATCCTCCTCCTCTTCTGGGACGTCTTCAACCTCTACTGCGCCCAGAACTCCCTCCGCGACACCCCCAACGCCACGAACTGGTTCGTCAGCAGGAAGCAGGATGTCGATTTCGAGATCGACAGGGCCGCAGTGTTGGAGATGTTTGCCAGGCGGGGGGCAGAGAGGGAGGAACGGAAGAGACAGGAACAGGAACAGGAGCGGGAGAGGGAGAGGGAGAGGGAGAGGAGGAGGTCGGGTGGTTCGGGTTACTAGTTAACCACCTAGCCACTGGAGAAGGACAATGATGAGTGCGAGGCAAAGGGGGAGAGTGTCAAGATCATAGTGACTGACAGCGAAAACTGAGGCTGGACCTGTATGTAACGTTGGCAGATCGGGGTTGTGATCCGCTCTCTCGCGCACGCGCACAAGCAACCAACGCGATCGCACACGGCAGCGATGTACACGATTGGCGCGGCCGAACAATCGAGATTGGTTTTTTTTCTTTCTTTTCTTTTCAGTTTCTTTACTTTTTAGTTTTTTTCTTTTCAGTTTTTCTACTTTTACTTCCCGCTGGCGGCGCGACTTAAGAAGTTTAAGGATTATCCAAACACAATACACCAAAAAAACACCAAAAAACACCAAAAGGGAAGGAAAGAGGGGAGGAGGTCGTGGTTATTTCTCATTTCATTCGTTGCATTCTTTTACTCAGAAGCAGTATGAGGGGGGAGGGAGAGGGGGGGGGGAAAGATAATGGTTATTGCGTTGCATTCTTTTACTCAACAGCAGTATCAGGAGGAAAGGGGGGAGGATTATGGCTATTTCTCATTTCACGCGTTGAATTCTTTTACTCAGCAGTGGTTTTTTACTCAGCAGTGGTTTCTACTCGACATTGGTATCAAGGGGGAGGACAGTAATCATAATTAGGCATCAGAAAACACCAAAAAAAGAACAATAGTTTTTTTGGAACGAACCTGCACTTTCTCTTATTATACCTTATGGGTCCCAACTGTGACATCTTGAAGACAGAAAGCTCGCATTTCTCCATGGTGATTTTTTCCAACTTTTGCGTCTAGCCTGCATAATCGCCCTTGATACCTAATGTAAGACTGCACCAGATAGACCTCGCGGTCGTCATCAAACCTACATCACGCTTGCTGCCGTTACACTTACCTCTCGCTGCTTTGAGAAGCGAGGGGCTACCGATACTTACCTGCTTTCCAAAGGCTAGATCTTGTCTTGGAACCATGGCACAAGAATCCGCAAAAAGGTCGCCATGCCAATGTACTGTTCCAGCGCGTCCATTATCGTTGGCATCTTGAATATAGCACAGTGGGCATGGTAGTGGTCCAAAACTCAACGCTCAAAAAAAAAAATGACACACAAAGGAGCGAGAACCGTTAACCGGACTCAAGGTCATAGTCATCATAAAAGACACAAAAAAGGGATGGTTTCACAAGGGAAAGAGGACTGTCGCTGGACGCACCCGTCAAGCGGACAGGCCCGAAACGCGAAGTCAGCTGGCGATGAGTGCTTTTCTTTTAATTTCATTTTTTCTGGCGCCCAAGAAAAAAACCTCAAGGGGAAGATTCGACCTGGCTGCTTCCTGGATCACATCACCTAAAGAAAATGGGAGATTATGGATCAACCTAAAGGTTAATCATAATCACACAAAGCAAGAAGGGCCATGTATATTTTACATGTAATAAGCAGTTACCTTATACTGGTAAATCATGCTGGTAGATAGATTTTCATATAACTACTTCTATCACAAATGATTCCCTGTTGTCGCTGTTGTGACAGGATTCTTGACAGAACCGGGTGAACCAGAAGATCTCAAACAGGCATCATGCGAACTTCGGTTTCCTTGAAAGAGAACAAAAATATCCCGTCATAAGTCTCAATATCTGGCTCCATCATGTCACTCGGCTCTCAGCTGAAAGTTTTGTAGACTCCACGGACGGGTAGGAGGAATAGGCGGCAACAACAACTGCTCCTCCAAGCATGTGATGCCAGTAAGATTGATCAAGATCTGTTTTCATTACTCCCTGAGTTGTATATGGGTTTACACACAATATAGCTACAACGCTTGCTCCTTTTGTTTTAATAACGCTCTATCCCCACCGGACCCGTGTCCCGGTTAATCACAACGCCAGAAGAGATCTAAGTCTATGAATAAGAAGCCTTGTATTTCCCCCAAGCACCCTTGAAATTCCACTACTCATCTCCCTTTGTGGTGCCAAAGATCTCCTTCAGCAAGATATCCTTCCCACTGCCAAAGACCATCTCTAAGAGCTTCTCCTTTTCCGCGCTCTTCTGCACCAACTCCCAGAACGCGCCAGTGCCGTCGACGTTGTCATCGTCGTTGTCCTCTTCACCGGTGACACCGTCAACCTGAGAGACATCTTGCTGCTGGGGTTTCTCCACAGAGCGTCTCATGCCCGCCTCTAGCAACTCTCGCGGGCTGCCAAACTCGGCCACACGACCCTTGTCCATCACCAACAAACGGTCGAAATCGGCAACGGTAGAGAGGCGGTGGGCGATGACCAGAACTGTGCAGCCGGCAGCAGCAAACTCCTTCCGAAGTGACTCTTGGATGTTACCATCAGTCCCTTTGTCAACAGCGCTGGTAGCCTCATCAAGGATTACAATCTTGGGGCGCTTGAGAAGGGAGCGTGCGAGACAGACGAGCTGGCGCTGTCCCTGAGACAGGTTTGCGCCACCGGTGCTGATGGGCGTCGACAGGTTGGTGAAAATGTTGACATTATCTCCAGGCTGGTTAAGCTCCGGTTCTGGTTCGATTACCGTCGGCTCGCCCTCAACCATTGTCGATGCCTCAGTAGCCGTTTCTGAATCAACAAGCGGGACAGCAGAAGATCCCAAAGTGACCGAGGCACCAGCGCGTGGGACCACAGCTGGACGGTCCTGATCATCCACAGGCTCAATCAGATGAACACGCTGCAGTGCCGATATCAATTCGTGGTCCTCAAGGAGGCCCTCCATATCAAGGTTTGATCGTAGTGTACCACTATCACGATGCAAGTTAGCACATTGCCTTATTTGGCTCTGAGAGAAAAACCAAAAAAGGAAGAGCGACTTACGAGAAAAGGAACGGGTCCTGAGGGATGATGGCCAAGCGGCTTCGCAGCTGGCTAAGCTTCAGTGTGGAGATGTCGACGTTGTCGATGTAGACAGAGCCCTCAACAGGTACGAGGAGGCGGAAGAACACGGCCGCCAGAGTCGACTTCCCGGCACCTGTCCGTCCAACGATACCCACTCTCTCGCCAGCGCCCACGTTGAAGTTGAGCTGCTTCAGAACCGGAGGCAGGTCATCAGCATATTTGACGGTCAAGTTCTGAACTTCGATCTTGCCCTCGGTAGGCCACGCCGCCGCAACATCCTTACCACCTTCCGGTTCTGTCTCAATCTCTGCATACTCCAAGACTCTCTCGCATGCATTGAAGCCCAGCTCAACCGATGTCAATGCCTGGAGTACAGAGGTCAAGGCGTTGGTGTAGCGCAGGGCGAAGGCCAAGCTGAACCCAGCCAATGCAGCATTTGTGCCACTGACTGCTACCGCGTTGGCAACGACGGCAACAAAGAGAGCGCCGAGAACTCCCATACGGACAGCCATCCAGCGACCAGAGAGCTGAAGTGCCCAGGATGCCTTGGAGCTGTTGTCGATCAGGGAAAACATGCGATTCATGTAGAACTCGGTGCGGTCGAATGCTCGAATGGTGGACAAACCGGACAGCACAGAGCTGAACTGGTCATAGATTGGAGAGTGGGAGACAGAGTTAATGCGCTTGACTTCTCGGGCAGCATCAATGTACGCCATGGAAACTCGGACATAGAGGATGAATAACAGGATGCCGAAGAAGATGACGTAGACCGACACTGATAAACTGTTTCACCAAGTCAGCACTCTGGGTTGCAGGGAAGAGACAGATCAGTAACTGTACCTCGTAGCTATGATGACCAACAAGAACAAGACTGTGCGGATCAAGGTAAAGGCTTGATTAGAGAGTCGGCGGTCCACTATGAACATATCCGACGTGAACCTATTCAAGATCCGACCAGCTGGAACTGTGTCTATCCAGCGCAAAGGAGCACGGAGGATGGCGTGTGTCATATTCTGGAAAAGAGCTCTCGAGGCTTTCATGCCGATGAGGAAAAAGGTCAGAACTCTCATGATCTGGACTAGCAATATCGAGAAGTCGACGAAGAGCCACACGGACAGCCCTGAAAGAGGTCAAAATTGTTAGTATCGTGGGGATGAAAATGGTATGCGACGATAAACTTACAGAAGTAGATGCCATAGCCCCAGTGCCAGCCCAGGTGTTCCTCAGAGGCTGAACCGGCGACAAAATGGAAGTCATTCCTCGAAGTAGTCTGAACCGTGAAACGAAGTGCTTCCGGCTCTGTCGATGCAGCCTGCGCGAGTTCTTTCAAACTCCAAGCCCGGAAAACGGACATGAAGTGGCCTAGCAAAAGAATACATACGCCACCAATCCAAGGCAACAGACCACCGCTGGCCTTGAAGTAGGCTTTGTAGACCTTAGTTTTGACGCGACCAGTCTCTCTGCTTTCCTCATCGTCCTTGGACTTTTTCTTGGTCACCATGGAAGGCTGAGTGTTGACCGCACTGTCGTCCGTGGAGGAGGCATCCTCCTCAGATGGGGTTGCGAACGCAAGACTGTCTTCGGAGGGTGTAAGGTGCTCAACCGAGAGAACTTCTCCGTTATGCAGCTGAACATGGAAGCTGGCATGGGGCATGACGAGCTCGGCATGATGAGTTGCGATAATACGAGTTCTGCCTCTGGCCAGCTCGCCAGTCAGGGCTTTGTCAACAATCAGACGTCCAACATGAGCGTCAACTGCACTGAGAACATCGTCCAGTACTAGAATACCAGCACGTGAGTAAAGAGCTCGGGCAAGGGCCGTCCGCCAACGCTGACCGCCGGAAAGCGTGACACCCTTGGGCCCAACCTCAGTCTCGTCACCATCGATCAGGAGCTCAATATCCTTCTCGAGTGCACAAGCAGCAAGAACCTTGCGATAGCGATCCTCCACAAAAGGAAGGCCAAATATCACGTTCTCTCTCACGGTACCACCTTCGATCCAGGGTGTCTGAGAGACAAAGGCAGTCAGCTGGGGAATAATCCACTCTGACTCAGGAATAGCATTGGCCTCGTGGTCGAACTTGGGGAGGGTAGGCATCTGAATGCAGCCTTTGAGTAGCTTTACTTCTCCCAAGATGGCTGCAAGTAGGAGACTTTTGCCAGCGCCGGTTTTGCCCGAGACCAGTGTCAATTGGCCGACAGGAAATTCCAGATTGATATCCCTGAGCATCGAGTGAGCACCTCTCTCGTCTGTGATGTCCCCTTCATCGGGCTTCTCGGTGTCTTCGATTCTCGGCCACGCTACTGTGGCTCCTTTGAACAGGATCGAGTCTCCCGGTTTCGATACTGGCTCTTTGTCAGACTGGCCGAAGAACTTTTCCAACCGAACAGCACTGGTCCATGCTTCGAGCAGGTATGTCTGAAGAAGCGGGAGCAAAGCCACAGCCTCATCTAGCTGGTCGAAAAGTCCGAGCGCGGTGAAGAGAACAGAAGCCTTGATGTTCGTTCCATTCTGCCATACGTAAATACCGTACGTGACACTGGCAAGCATCATGGGACCCAGGTTGATGATGAAAACGACAAGACACTGCCATACACACACTCGCCAGTACTGCTTAAGTTCTTCGTTGCGGCTCTTGAGGATCTTGTCTTCCCAATGCTGTTCCAAGGCCGAGAATCTGATTTGACGCATGCCCTGAAGAGCCTCTGTCAAAAGATGAGCTTTGCCGTCACGATATTTCATAAGGCCGAAATGAAGTGCTGTGTATTTCGTGGACAGTCGTGAGCTAATGGGGATCACGAGGCATGCGGTGAGAAGACCGCTGACTACAGGCAGCCAACCCATCAAGCTGATACAGAAGCCTCCGGCGAAGATGAGCTTGAAGATGGCCATAGGAAAGTTATTGTTGTACATGCAAAAGATCGTGACGCGGTTGCTGTCGAGCTTCATGTGGTTGATGATATTTTGCCGAGTCTCTGGTTCTTTCCCCTTGGCATTGGGTTTCTTCCCTGGCTTGCTGTCTGTATCTTTGACGCCATTCGGCTCGCCATCTTTACCGTCTTTTTTGTCCTTTTTATCCTCTTTTTGACCGGGGGGTGCGGTCTCGTACTGCCTGAGTGCCTTGAAGAAGACCAAGGATTGCAGGAGTGAGCCAACGGGAATTTCAAGCCGAGTTGTAGTGATCCACCTAATCCAGTTATTAACACCGACTTGGAACAGTTGGGCAAGAAGTAAGGCCAGGACCCAAATGAAGATTGTGGGATCTGTAGCCGCTTGTTTCTGGCTGCTCTCAATCCTCTCGAGAAAGTTGTACAAGACAACTTGCGGAAACAAGGCCAGAAGCGCGACGACCAAGGTCAGTAACCACTGCAGGGCCAGTTCTCTGGAATAAGCATAGATGAGTTGCTTCCAGAGTGGCAGCTTCTCGCGGCGCGCCTTGATATATCGGGCCTGCAGGTTTCTTGATTTTGTCGCGAAGTCAAGGTTCGGGATGTCCTCGAGTTTCATCTGACGCTCCTTGGCGACATCAAAGATAACCCGGTTCCAGGAAAATGAGAAAAGATCCAGCAAGGACCGAGTGTGTTGCTGATCGACCAGACCTTGCTCGTCGTAAACATCAGGTCGTCTTGGGAAGGCGGCAAAGCCAAAGACTGCACCGACGGAAGCCAGAAACTGTACAAGATAGAGAATACCGACGGCCCGTTGCTTGGTATCCGAGTCGGAATCTGAAATCAAGGTGAGACCTTGGAGTCCGTGGAGCACAACCACCCCAACGGCGATGACAAGTGAAGATAACAAGCCATAGACCGTCGAGCGGAACCTGGAAGAGTAGAAATGCTTTGCAGGGAGCAAAATAGCTTGCAGAGTGAGGAGTGACTATATTTTTGTTAGCACTGCTCGCATGAGTTCAATAAGAGGCCACTTACCCAGCAGGCGACCTCTGCCCAGAATACCAAGTCTGAGAGAGCAGGTGGAATCAATATGTTGGAAGCGACCAAAGCCCCAACGCCAGTGAAAATGGCGAGACCAACCGCAATGCGAGGTCTTGTGTCCGAAAAGGCTCGGATCGAGTCTTGGGTAGCCACGCCGTCGGCATCTTCATAGTCCTCGTTGTCGTTATCATTGATCTGAGTGTAGCCAGAACCGCCCAAGATGCTTCTCTCCCTCCAGGCACGCGTGATGGCAGAGGCTGAGAACAATGCTACCAGGACAGCGGCACCGACTGCAATTAGCTCATGCAGGCGCTCCGGCCCCAAGAATTCGGCGGCCGTCCAGGCCATTTTGTCGGAGTCGAAGCTCTCTTGGCGGGGCAGTGGAGCTAGAAAGTTGTAAGGTAGTGGTAGTGAAAGTGAGAGGTGTGAACCCTATTCGGGTGGTGACAGCGGAAGTTGTTTCGGATGAGTCGCGTGGTACATTGCAGTGCCCATGTGCCGTGAGCCACTTGTACCTGTGAGACGGTCAATGAGTGATGTTTTTCGATGGCAAATCCTGCAAGTGCGGTCTGGGGGCGAATAATTATTTGAGCTCCAGACAACGGCCATCAAGGTCCTAGCGGTCAGGTTACGGACGCGTGCACGGTGCGCAGTTGTATATCCAAACAGGCAGCGGCGATGGCCACATCATTCGTGCCTGCCACCAAGCAAAGCTGGTGGAAAGTTTTGCCCGAGCTTCTTTCATCAAGAACAGGTACAGTGGTTCCTTCCTGTGTCTATTGTATTTCACATCTTTGTTTTGACAATCTCACCGCCTGCCCGGTCATCAACCGCCCTACACTGTCGGCCAATCCGCACTGTGTCTCCCCAGTGGGCGGCCAACTGCCGTTGCGTGCATTGAGAGCCCAAGACGTCACAGCATATCTCCCAACAACCATCTCATCGCCAGTTCTCCATTGGGCTTTTTCTTGGCTTGGCTCTACCGCCATTGCATTGATTGTTTATACTACATGATCCCAGCTATCACGAAACGCCTTCCGCCCAATTTTGCCCTGAACTCCCAAGCATGACCAATTCTCAACCATTCAACACAGTACCACCGTTGCAGTGGATGGTTTGTCCGCTGATGGCTGAACTATCGGAAGATGCCAGGAATACGACGCAGGTTGCAATCTCACTTGGCTGAGCGGGCCGACCCATCGGGCTGGTAAATTGCTTCTGCGCGTCATCGGTCATCGTCGCCGGGATCAAGGGGGTCCAGACGGGACCCGGCGCCACAGCGTTCACCCGGATGCCCTTCCCAACCTGCTGATTGCTCAAGCCACGGGTAAAAGAAACAATGGCACCCTTTGTTGACGTGTAGTCCAACAGGTCAGGCCGGCCGCTGTAGGCATTGATGCTGGCATTGTTGATAATGGTGCTGCCGGGCTTCATGTAGGGCAGTGAATACTTGGCCATGTAGAAATATGGATGGATGTTGGTGTTGAAGGTATGAACCCATTGATCCCTTGTGGTATATTGTCAGTCAATTTTGTTCTTTTGCATCGCTGCCCAGCTGATAAACTCACTCTGACAGATCCTTGATGTCATCCACCATCATTTGATATGCCGCATTGTTGAAAAGGATGTCAATCTGCCCATTGAACACCTTGACGGCCTCGTCCACCACTTTCTGGCAGTTTCTCCGGTCCCGCAGATCAGTTGAAACAAGGTAGCATTTCTGACCGTACGCCTCGACCCGCTTCTTGGTCTCTTGGGCATCGTCTTCCTCCTCGGGCAGGTAAGCAATCAAGGAATCGGCACCCTCCATAGCGAACAAGATAGCAGTAGCACGTCCGATGCCAGAGTCACCACCCGTGATAATAGCATGCTTTCCCTTGAGCTTATCCGCAGCTCTGTACTTCTGGCTCTTGCCGTCACTGGTGGGGATCTCATCAAACAGTGGTGTGGGATTGGGCATCTCTCCCTCCTTTCCGGGGAAGCTTTGATGGGTCACTGGGACCTTGTGGCCTGTTCAATGTGTGAGTTCGAACACTTTCGAAAAGGTTAGCAGTCGGTGTCATGCCTACCACTCTCGAATTGTCCCTTGTCCGTCATTTTGAGTCGTTGGTCTCTTGCTGGTCTGTTGTAGTTGGTCTGCGACTGGAAACTCGATGTGTCTTTAGTTGAATGAAATTTGCTTGAATCAAAGACAGGCAGAATTGTAGAGGCTAGCTGGTGGTGTTGTCAAAGTCTTTTGACTTGTACAAGAGGTTTGGCAGAGTAGGTGCTACTGCAGGTACCCAGCGCACAGTCTATGACATAATGGGGGAGGTTCTGGAAGCTATCCACGATCAATGACGACATACCTAGCATGGAGCTTTTGCTCCAAAGCACTCAAACACCGAATTCTAGGTATCATTGATTCTTTGATGAAATTGACAATGCACAACTTATCCAATGTATAGGTCGAGTTGACAGCTGCTTTAGCGTGATGCACATCACGGTTCTGGCATATCGCGACAACTGCAATCAGCCAAGTATGAGGTAGCCTCAACACCACTCGGCAAGAAATATAGACATTTTTATTTGACTATAGTTGTGCTGACTATATCCCAAATGGACTCAAATATTGTCTTCTGCAACGGGTTTTGGGCTGTCTTGACCGCACCACGTATCATGTCCACCCGGCAAAACACCGAAGCTGACAAGCTCGATAGGAATGAGTCGAGCCCCCAGATTCATCTGTGTCAGTAGCAGTTCCGATGCTTAGTGCTGACTGTTTTCTCTAAACTAGCCAAACGGTTTCTCCAACGGCCGTGAACCGTTGCGCCGTGGTTTTCTCTAGAAGGGCTTGGTTGAGACGATCAAGAATTTCGAAGGCATCGTTGGACTTGTGTTGGTTTGACCCAATTTGGGTAGTTTAACATTGCAGAAAAATGCCTAAATTCTTTACCTTTTGTTTTCCATCATGTATTGTTGTGCAGGACCTCTCTTTATGCGCGATCACTCTTGATGGGGACTCTATCCGAACCGCCCCCCTGGCCTTCTCATTTCCCTTCTCATCATGTTATCAGACCTTGACCCTCGAGGGGTCCGTCTTTTCGTGCTTCAAATAACCTTCCTCGTCCTTGTCTATATCTTTCTTTCTCTTCGAATTCTAGTCAAGTCGTTAACCGTCAAGAAAATATCCCCGGATGACTGGCTCATCTTTGCCGCTGTTGTAAGTTGACCCCCATAACCAACCCAACAGTCACACCGAACTAACAACTTCTCTTCCCTTGAGATTGTATATACCGCCCATGCCACCATCACAATCTGGGGCATCGTGTCCGCCAGCAACCAAGGCGACATCGACTTCAAAAAGGGCGAAAACACCGCCCTCCACTCCTGGTTCCTCAACGAAGCCCTCTACGCCCCCCTCTCCGCCCTCGTCCGCACCTCCATCGCCGTCTTTCTCCTCCGCATAGCCACCTCTAAAATCCACCGAAGCATCATCTACGTCAACCTAGCCTGCACATGGACCCTCACCGTAGTCTACTTCTTCATCGTCGTCTTCCAATGCTCTCCCTCGTCGTACTTTTACAACCAAGTCCTCGATCCCTCCGGTGGCAGCTGGTAAGTACCCCTATCAACCCACAGTGTATTCCAAGAGTTCACAATAACGGCCTGTCAAGCATCAGCAAGGACATCGTTCCCCGCACCACCATCGCCCACAGTATCATCAGCGCCATCACCGACTTCATCCTCGCCTTCCTACCCATTGCCATTCTCTGGGACGTCAACCTCAACAAGCGTACCAAAGCCGGAGTAGCCACCCTCCTCGGAATGGGCCTGTTCGCGGGGATTTGTCTGATCGTTCGCATCCCCTACGTCAAATTCATCCCCATCTCCGATCCAGAATTTCTCGAACAAACCAAGTAAGTCCCCCGTCCCCCGTCCCCCGTCCCCCGTCCCACCATCTCCTTATCAATAGTCTAACCCCAAAAGCGGCACCGCCTTCTGGAGCGTCATGGAAACCTCCCTCGGCATCATCGCCGGCTGCGCAGCCACCCTCCGCCCCCTCATGCGCGGCTTCGGACCCAGACGAACCCCCTGGCGCCAGGGCAGCAAATACAGCAACACCGCCTCTCGATCCCGGTCCAAAAAGTCCAGACCACCACCACCACCACCCGGCGCGGCACCAAACCAAGCCAACACAAACCCTCTCGTTCAGTCTCAAAACCTCCGCGAAGTAAAAGACGACTACCCCTTGCCGTACCAGCCCATCTCGCCAGATGACATCTACAGCCCCGTCAACCTTCCCAACGACACCCAGATTCGGGAGCCTGACTCCCCTGATTTCGAGCTGGCCATGCAAATGCCTGATCCCGACCCCTATCCCATGCCATCCAACCGGACTCGGTACTTGAATCACTATGATCATAGGAACTCTCACTACTACGAATCAAGAACCGCTGGCAGATTATGGGATAAGAAGCGAACGCCGAGTTCGAACTCAATATACTCGTGCATCTCTGGTGGTGTGAGGATCAAGACGAGTATTGAGATCACCAGAGAGACCCAGTCGCCCGAGGGAAGGGAGACGCCGCAGGATTCCCTGAATTTTCCCCTACAGGGGGGGCAGGTGGTCACAATCAACGGTCCGAGCGGCCCTAGACGGTGAAGGTCTACTCACTGAGAGGGTAGTGATATTTCTTGTGTGGATTGTGTACCTATTTTCCCATCATGACAAGAAATGCATCTCTGTCTGAGTGTCAAAAATCCCGTCCCGCTGGTACGGGCTGAAAATGGCCAAAAAGAAAGTAAGACAAATAAAATACATGTCAAAAACAAACATGAGTTGTAGCCCTCACCGTATCTTGTCATGCCCATATGTGATGCTTGTCCGCCAAATTCACTCAGCCAGGAGTTGCGATATTCCAGCAGCTTGTCACTCAAGGATCTGGCTCTGGCTCCCAGGACTTGTTGCCGAGGAAGCTGTAACACCCAACAGCTCCGTTTGAATCGTAGAGGGTGCCATCTGTGCTACTGTGAGCAACTCCTAGTTGATATTTCATGAGGGGAAAAGACACTTACTCAAGTCGAGTGTCGAGTTGACCAGTTTGCTGTCCATATTCCAACATAGACAACTAAGATGCAGCGACTTATCATGAAGGAAAGTGCAGTTTGTGCATGATCCCGAGTAGTTTCCACTGCTCTCAAGTTAGTAGACTACTTCATATGTCGCGATCTCGAAACACTCTACTCACTTCTCATAGGGAACCAGCTGTCCAGCGTTGTTACCGATGCAGCGGTCCAAGTCGAGCCTATCAACATGTGTTAGCATCTACCAGAGATCACCAGAGAGAGAGAGATGGGTACTCACATGCTGTAATTAAAGCCGTAGATATCAACGTCGTCGTTGAGACAGTAGATACCAATCCAGTGGTGCCTGTCGGTCAGATTGGCACCTGCGTAGGCGCAGTCGTGCGTGAAGCCACCTTCGCCCGAGGTCAACAAGGGGAAGACGAGGGCGAGGAAGAAGACTGTGGCCGTCAAGATGGGGAACACCGAGGAGGTACCCATGATGTTAGTTTCTGTGTGGTTGCCCTCGCTGCTTCGTTGCTGTGACGGAGAGATGAGATGAGACGTTTTGGCGGAGCTCCGTGGGATTCTAGGGGAACCACTTTCCTGGCAGCGATTGAAGTAAACAATGAGAATCGAGGCGAGACGAGATCAGAGGGGCAAGAAGTGATATTTGAAGATGGTCAAGCGGCCTGGAAGTCGGAGTTAAGGCTCCTGTCAGCCCCACGCGATTGCTCAGATAGGGTCGAGGCGGAGACTCAAATAGTGGCGGGCAGCGTGTTTCGTGATGTGAACGGAAGGAGCAACTGCCTCCGATGCGGCACTCTACATGAGAACAAAAGCCCACCCACGTCACGATCCAGCAAGCTGAGATTAGCTGGGCCGGCTTGGTGTCACACATGCCCGGCAAACATCCCCAGATAGTCCACAGGACCGGAAGACATGGTCGTTTTGACCTTATCCTCCTTTTTGTTATCATGATGGACCTTCTCCAGTGACTCATCACTTCGCTCCTTCCCACATGGTAGGCCAGGTTACGGACGAACACAAGCCGCCCGAAGCAGGCTTCTCATTATAACCGGCAACTATCAGCAAGAGCTCCGAAGCTCGTACTTTCCTACCGCGGTGGCCGCATTTCGATTTTACAACCAGGGAACCTGCCGCTCAAAATCCAGCCAAGAACGTGTCTCTGAAGATGTCTGTGGGATGTTAATTAGCAACGCTGAACGAGAGGCTGATATCCTCGTCTTACACAGCAGCCTTCAGGGTCTTGCCCGTGAGACATCTCTGACATAGGTATGCAACACTATCCACTGAGCACCAAGCTTGAAGCAGCACAGCAGAAAAGCCGAGCCCGTTTGCTCTACGTTGTACCGATTTCTTGCACCACCGATGGTCTGGAAATCGGCACGAGGCTCATGATCATGAACTCGGCAAACTTACGACGATAGAAGCGGAAACGATAATATGGGAATGGCAGAAATAGACTCAGATGATTGAATGATCTTACATGTGTATTGAAGTTGAATATACTCTACTTTACAACTTTCTATGAATCCAGTATCACCAGACCTCCATTATCATCGTACCCAACCCTACCCTCAGCAACAGCACTCCGCAGCTCCTCCCGAAGAGGCTCACGATCACCAGTAACCGGATCCCATTCCCATCCCTCTCGCATCCTACAATCAAACTCAAGTCAGCAAAATCTATCCAGCTTCTGTCTCGGCAGGAGTTGCCTCTTTCCCCTCAGTCTGTGAAACATAACCTCCAGATCACAAACAAAAGAAAAAGCGTAAAACGTACCACATCCACCTCAAGCAAGCCCTCAGCTCCTTATCCCTAGGCAAAACCCTCATCCACTCAGGCTGAAACCCTTCCCCCCCTCCCCGTCCCCCCCCTCGTCCAGTCCAATCCTCGGCTCTACCCAGCAAAACATCCCTACAAAATATCCTCCACGAGTCCAGCGTATACTGCCCCTGCGTCAAATGCCCAATCTCCCACGCCTGCCCCACCGCCCTCTCCCTCCTATCCGTCACCATATCCACCACATTACCATTACCATTATCCTCAGCCCCAAAAACCTCCCCCACCGTGACATCCCTCCCATCCCCAACAACCGGATAATTCCTAACCCCATACCTCCTTTCCTTAGTGGGTGGATCCCCCAGAAACCCTCTGGCGAACTTGACGATAATAGCATACCTATGCTCCGCCAACCCCAAAGGTCTGATCAAGTCTATTACTTCCATTTTGTTCCCTTCATTTGCGAGATCTGCGGGGGTAGGGAACCGGCTGATCAAATTCCTAAAAACAGGAATCGCAGTCCGGCCGGCGGTTTTGATCAGAAACGTGACGGCAACCAGCAGGTGAAACGGGGAGGTCGCCAGCTCCTCTTGTATGAGCCCGAACCTGGGGGCGGTCAGGGGCGGGATCGGGAGACTTGATACTGTGCCGGGGGCGCGTTTCCTTGGGGACTGCCTCCCTGAGGCAAGGGGGAAGATGAGCGGCCCTCCTTTTTGATCTTCTTGGGAGTTTCCTTGTTGGGCTGCTTGTTGCGGTGGGCTTGTGCTAAAGAAAGGGGAGGTTTTAGTTTTGCTTGCTGCCTTGACGGCTCGTTCGGGTCGGATGGTGCGGTGGTGGTGGCGAGGAGGAGCAGTAAGTTCGGGATGAGGAGGAGCGGTAAGTTCAGGATGAGGAGGGGGGGGAGGGGGAGGAGAATCAAGATCGGGGGGATGGTGAACAAGATTTTGACTCGGAGGAAGATCGTTTGGAGGAAGGGCAGGACAGCAATGTGCGCGTGAATCATGATGACAGGGGAGGCCATTACCTGAGCCGATGTCCGGCATCCTCGGGCAAGGAACAGCCGTCTGGCGCGCTACGGCAGGAGTCTTTCCCCTGGAGATTCTGCTTGGAACTGGGGGGCCAGAAACGGGAGCTCGCTTGGGTTTCTCTAGGTCGTCTCTCAGCTGTTGAGCAAGTCTGTCGAACCGCGCAAAGTCGACAGCCGGCGTGGCCGGTGGATTGCGCGAGCCGGACAGCTCCTCCCGCAATTGGTTCGCGAGTTTGTCGAACTCGGCAAACAGCCTGAGTGGTGATGATGTCTTGACCGGCCCTGATATGAGGTGAGTATATGTCTTCCATACAAGCCAAGTTCGACGCCGACTTACCTGCAGTGCTCGCCGCGTCGTTCATGTCCTCGTCACTGTCCCAAAAATGAGAGGTATGTTTGGCAGGCTGCTTCTTCGACAGTCCTCTGGTCTTTTCAGTTTTCTTGCTCTGGTGCGAAATGGCATATGCATGCTGCAGCGCCATTGTGGCTTCTTCATCGTCGCGCGTCAAAGCGATATCTTGCAGCTCCTTGATCGCTTCCGGAGGCGACTGGCCGGAGGCAATAGCTCGCCGCAAGAATGACCGCGACCGCTTATCTGGAATATCGAAGCCCGAAAGCAGCTGATCTGCTGTGATGAGCATAGCAGACGTTTTGGAGGGTGTCATTTTGAGCGTGGCGGACTGTGGGAGCCGTTGGAGTGTGGAGAGGAGTTTGTAGGTTAGCTGGGGATGATCGAAAGAAACACGTCAAGTTGTTGTTTTTGTCGCGTAAAAAGATGCTCTCAAAGCCAAACAAAACAAGACGTGACTGCAAGCCGCAGAGAGTCTGCGTCAGGTGAAGAGCATCAAGAGAGATGAGCACTGGCCAGGCGTCAACGTCGCTGTGCCAAAAGCCATGATAAGGACCTTTACTGTATTCAACAACAATTTTCGTACTGCCAAACTCTAGATCACAATGCTGAACGACAAGAAAAGTCTAGCTGTATTGAGACCGAGACATTTGATTTACACACCATCACACTTCCCCACTGCTTCCGTCTCCATCCGGGGCCTTTTTCTTCCCTTCCTTTTTCGTCTACGCGATACATAGGGGCTGGGAAGACCGTAGCAGTATATGATACAAACAAGAGAGGCAAAGCTTCAGGTTCTTGCACCCTTCCTTAAATTTAGTAGCGGATATTGCCCTTGCCCTCCTTGGGAGGGTCGTAGACAATCTTTCTCGACTTGAGCCACGCCCACTTGTACCGCTTGACCCAGACGCTCAGGGCAAACAGGACGGATGTGATCGCCAAAACCTTCATACCCATGCGCTTGCGGTCATCCATCTCCGGCTCAGCAGCCCAGTTGAGGAATTCAGTAACGTCCTTGGCCATCTGGGAGGTGGTCGCGGGGGTCTCATCCTCGTACTCGACCAGGCCGTCGTAAAGGACACGAGCCATGGCAATGCCGGTACCGGGGAAGTAGGGGTTGAAGTGGAGACCAGCACCGACCTCGGCACCGGCAGGGGGCTCATCGGGGTAGCCGGTAAGGAGGTTGAAGATGTAGTCGCAGCCACCGTGGCGGGCCTTGACCAACAAGCTGAGATCGGGAGGAAGAGCACCGTTGTTGGCGAAACGGGCAGCCTCATCGTTGGGGTAGGGATCGGGGAGGTAGTCCGAAAGCTTTCCGGGGCGCTTCTCGATCAAACCCTGGTCGTTGGGCTCGGTGTCGTACTCGTTCTCCTCAGCCAAAGCCTTGGCCTCATCGACGGTCAGGATGGCGCCGACAAGGGTGCGGTAGGGCACTCTGCTGAGAGAGTGGCACGAGGCGCAGACCTCGCGGTAGACCTGGAAACCTCTCCGGAGGCTGTATCCAAGCAAGACATGCCGTGTAAGCCATCCCCTCAGAGCTAGTAGGGACAGGGGGTAGATGGTGGGGGGAGAGGGGGAAGAGCTTACGCTTGGTGGTCAAAGGTCTTGAACCATTGCTCGTGAACCCAGGGGTACTTGGTAGGATGGAGACTATGTCGACAGTAAGCTTCGCGATCTTGAAGTCCAGCTCGTGGTGCCGCAATCCCATGGCCGGTCGAATATGCCTCAACATGAGACCAATGAAGCTCGGCCGTCGCGGCAGCACAGGAGAGCCCCTCAGGTCAACCACTCACCCTTCCTCAGCAGGCGTCATGGCATGAGAGTTGCCATAAAGATGGTAGTACCAGCCGACGGAACCGGCAGCGAGAGCGGTAGCGGCGGCGGCGGCGATGTTCAGACGGAGAGGCGACTCGGCAGTCGATCCGGAGCTCGAGGAAGCGGCGCGCTGGGAGGGGGAGGTGGTTAGCTTCCAGCGGGCCACACAATAGCTTCGTCCTCGCCCGGGTCTCCGGCCGGAGGTGCCTTGGGCCGGGACAATTGGGGCGGTGGTCGGCGGATGATGTCGACGGTGCCGTCATGCCACTACGGGACCTGGCACTTTCTTGGGCAAACATACCTTGGTAATCTGCACGGTGCCATTTCTCGCGTTGGCGAAAGCGCGCAGGGGGCGCACGCAGGACCTCGCAAGCATGGTGTCGACACCTTGCGGAGCTTAGGGGGGTATCGTGGGTGTTCTGACAAGGCAATTGGCCTGCCAATGTCGGTGTTCTGAGGTTGGTGGCTCGGGCTGGTGATGGTCGACGCAGTCAGGATTCTCAAATTCGGGATTCTTAGGAACTCTGGCTGTCTGATTGGCCGACCAATCACAGCTGTGCTGACGGCCTATCAATTTTTCCGCCAGCCTTTCCTACACCCGGCTGCGGGATGCCATGGGCTTGGCTTGTGCAATCCGAGTCCCCAAGCTCCCACTCGACTCCACCATTTTCCTGGATGGAGCTCCGGCTCACTCGGGCTCTTTATCTTCTTGACAACATCATTTCACGTCACTGGCAGATTAAGAAACTGTCGCCTTGCTACCACTGTCATCATTCGCACCGAGGATATCACAAAACACACACGACTACTTTTCCAGTACACTTGAAACGCCAGAAAACGCCACTATCAAAAACCATATCCATGTAGACAACGCTCGAGATCCGAGGTATATCCTTCACCCGCCCTTAGGCGCTGTTCTGGCCGAGAACCTCTCTCCGCTTCTTCACCGCGTTGGCAAGGACATCGAGGACAGAGAGAGTGTCCTCCCAGCCAATACAGGCGTCGGTAATACTTACACCATATTTGAGGCCCTCCTTGCCCTCCTTGGGTACCTTCTGGTTGCCTGCTTCGGTGTTAGCAACTCGCAATACCGACTTCACCTGTATTTGGAGTAACTCACCCTCGCCAATGTTGCTCTCAATCATTACACCCATGACGCCCTCCTCGCCCTTCTCAATCTGCTCGGCCAGCGTGGCAGCAACCAAGGGCTGGTTCTTGTGGTTCTTGAGAGAGTTGCCGTGGCTGCAGTCAACCATCAACCGTTGACGAAGACTAGCCTTCTCGAGAGCGGCTTTGGCCTCGGCGATGCTCTTGGCATCGTAGTTGGTACCTTTGGTACCACCACGCAGGATCACGAAGCAGTCCTCGTTGCCGACGGTGCCAACAATGGCCACAACACCGGGCTTGGTCACGGACAGGAAGTGATGGGGGTGCTTGACGGCTCCAATAGCGTCGACCGCAACGCCCAAGCTCCCGTCGGTGCCGTTCTTGAAACCAACAGGGAAACTGAGACCACTAGCCAACTCACGGTGAAGCTGGCTTTCAGTTGTCCGAGCACCCACAGCACCAACACTCAAGAGATCGGCCAAGAACTGTGGGCTGATGGTATCGAGCATCTCGCTAGCAAGGGGCATGCCCTTGGTAGTAAGGTCAACAAAGAGCTGTCTGCTTAGACGGAGACCCTTGTTGATCTTGAAGCTGTTATCGATATCGGGATCGTTAATGAGACCCTTCCATCCCACAGTAGTACGCGGCTTCTCGAGGTAGGAGCGCATAACAATCAATAGCTCGTCCTTGTGCTTCTCCTTCTCCTTGAGCAGCATATCGCAGTACTCGAGCGCTGCCTTCGGATCGTGGATAGAGCAGGGTCCAATGACGACCAGAAGCCTCTTCTTCTCATCGGTATCGTTGACAATGGCAACAGCCTCCTCACGGCCTTCCAATACGGTGCGCTTAGACTCGGCAGTCTGGGGGATCTCGTGCTGAAGCAAGCCGGGGGGTGTCAGGGGGTTGTAGCCGCGAACTGGACGGGGTCAGCGCTTGCTGGATACATGCGACGGCCTTAATATTGGGTTCACATACTCCTCCAGTCCTCGCTTTCGGCCTTGTTGCCAACATTCTTGTTTTCAATGTAGAAGCCCTGGCAAACAAAGGTGAGTCAACGTAGCCCTGGTGTTTGATGACGCTGCGGCATGAACATACCGACATGATGGCTGCGGTAGTGCCTGGTGCCGCAAAAGTATCAATTCGATTGGCAAGTAACTGAGGTGGAAATCGGCACGAATTGGATATAATGCAGAGGAAAGATACTGGAAAGCAAAGGTTGCATGAATCTTTTTTTTTCACCGGTGGCGGTCAAAGAGCTCGAGGTCGACTCAATTACTCCCCTCCATAGACTTTTGAGAGGGGCAGCCCGCAATGAGTCAAAGTGGGGCTGCCGTTTTCTAGCTGACTTACAAGCACATGCGGCTTGACGTGAGGAAGGGAAACATGGCTTGTCCTAGGCCCTCTTCTACTTTTGGCAAAGAGCAACGTCAAAGGCATTCGGGCCTCAGCCGGCTTTGTTCGCCCTCTGGTTCCTGCCATGCAATGAAAAGGCACCGGGTCATCAACACTGGATGGGAGCAACAGAGCAGTTCAATGTGGTGTACTGTAATTCGCCTCCAGGCATTGGTCCTTCAGAAGGTCGAAAGGGTGGTAGTGGTATGATTCGACCCCACATCGCTTCCAAGGTCTCGAGCTGCTGGAAAATCACCATATCCCCTGCAGGGCGGGAGCTCGAAGCAAGTCCCACTCGCCGACGTCGGACCTCGATTCCAACAGTGGGTGTATCCCACTCATAGGATTGTGCTAACGGTACAGTTATGAAAGCAGCCGCTCCCGAGCTCATCACTCGCCCTTGATGGGGTGAAGAGCCTCCCTCTTGAACTCTTCAATGCCGTTGATTTTACCATACAGCCACTTCAGAGCCAAAGTGCTCATCGTCATGAGAAGAGCTGAAACTGAAAATAGAACCACCCGCTGCCAGGTTTTGAGCAGCTCAAAGATGGGGTACGGGTACCTGCAAGCCATTGTTAGACAAGAGCAACACAAACATAGCTACGACCAAGGTTTGGCGTGCGACTGCAGAGCTACCGTACCATCCATTCCGCCCGAAGCAATATTCAACCCACCCCCAGTACAAAAATGCGATGCAAGTGCTGAGAGTCATGGCACTGTAGCCCTTGATAGTCCACGGAGGACTGAGTAGTATCAGATCTAATGTCAACATGATGGCTGGCATTGCATGGAACCCGCTGTCAAGTCCATGGTTAGACTGTGTAGCTCATTGATAGTAGGCAAACTTACAAGTCTGGGAGGAATGGAAGCGCTAATTCAGGCGGGAAGAGCAGAGACTCGTCAATAGCACGTATGCTCCAGTACAAAATGCTAATCAGCACCTCCAGCGGCGCTGAACACACCGAGAGAACATTTTTGATGCGGAAAAGCTGGGGGCTTAATATCAGATCGGCCAGCAAGCCAAACGCAAACGTTGCTGTTGCCAGAGCAAGTCCAATGATGGTGAGGAACTGGAAATCACCACCAAATCCGAAATGAATCTCATTTGGGAACTGCTGGAGAAACCAAAAGCTGTAAGAGAAAGACAAAAGGCCGAGAGTATGTACAATGGCTGAGAAGCTCCGGGAAGGCGAGGACAGCCGTTGTAGAGGGTGGGGTTGGTGTGCCATTCTGTATGTATCTGGGCGGGTGAGCAAGACGGGCATCGGAGTTAGACAGCATGTGTAAGTCTTACCTTGACTGTCTATCAAGAGATGTTTTCAATAATATATATAAATATATATACAAGAGCTTCTTAGGAGCTACTGAAGACCGAAGTTCAAAGCAAGAAAGAGGCTATCAAGACGTTGATGGACCGTCTTCTACGTCATCGATCACGTCCAGAAGAGGCGGTGGCATACAAACGAAGGTTGACAGGGAGCAAAATGGAAGCTTCAACGGTCACTAAAACAATGGTACAACGCGTGAAACTGTTTCTTATCTCCAGCCGAGAAGACAATTGTACTGCCATGGACGACAGGAGTCAAACGGTCACAAGCCGTGCCATGGAGTGCGCCTACGTCGGCCACGGTTTTCGGCTAAGCCAGGGGTGCCCCCAGCGCCCAAGCTTTCCCAGGCCTTCCAAAAATTCCTAGCGTCTTGGCTTCAGCCCCCACCTGCCCGGCGGGACGAAGCGATACCCGATCTGGATGCGCGTTTCAAGAGCAGTTGTTCGCGTGTTTCTCCAGAAATTGTTAACCACCACAGCAGCTCGGCCATATCATCACCATCATCACCTTGAGGCCAAACCCCTGAGCAACAAGTTTCGGTGGATTAAGACGATATGGCAGAGACCACAGACAACGAGGACATGAATTCCAACAAGCGCAACCATGCAGAGTTTACAGAAAACGATGGCTCAGGTAAGCCCTTCTATTTACTTTCCACAGCAGCAGGCCGTCATGACCACGATCTCTTTGCGCCTACTAACCCTGTCCTCCAGATAGCTCTTCCGACGATGACATGGGGCCACAGCTGCCCTCGGCGGCGGCGCCCAAAAAGAAGCGCCGTGTTCTTCCTTACGAAAAACTCTACATCTCCGCCCTTCCCAAGTCGACCCGTTACTCCAAGTCCCTAATGCACAAGGAGCAGCTGGCATTTCTCACCATGACACCCTTGACCGAATTCCTCATCACGTCGTCTGTCGATGGCGTAGTGAAATTTTGGAAGAAGGTCGCAGATGGCATCGAGTTTGTGAAAGAGTTCAAGGCCCACGAAGGGGAGATCCGTTCAGTTTCAACCAGCGCGGATGGCAGGAGCTTTGCTACGGCTGGAATAGACAAGACGGTGAAGCTGTTCGATGTCATGACATTTGATCTTCTAGCTGTTCTACAACTCGAGTTTGTACCGCGGTGTGTGTGCTGGGTTCACAAGAAAGGCTCTTCACTGCCGCTCCTGGCTGTATCAGACGACAATAAGAAGCCCAACATACATATCTACGATGGTCGGGGCGAGAATCTCACACCTATTCACACCATCAGCAATCTTCACCGCAGCCCTGTTTCCCTAATGGCCTTCAATGACCACTACGACTGCGTAATATCAACCGACGAAGGGGGGATGGTGGAGTACTGGCAGCCGGGAGGATCCTATCAAAAGCCAGACAACGTCTTTGAGTACAAGAGCTCTACAAACTTGTTTGACTTTAAGAAGGCGAAGTCGGTGCCAACCGCACTCGCACTATCACCAGACGGAAGTCGATTTGCCACGATATCCTTCCCTGACAGGAAGATTCGCCTGTTTGACTTTGCATCAGCTAAGCTACAGCGCACCTACGACGAGTCCCTTCAGGTCATCGAGGAGATGCAACAAGCCGGAACAGCAATTCAAAAACTCGATCCAGTCGAGTTTGGCCGCAGGTTAGCAACAGAGCGGGAGATTGAGACACCAGCCCTACGTGACAAATTCAACCTCATCTTTGACGAGTCTGGTCACTTTCTCCTCTATGGCTCTTACTTGGGCGTCAAGGTGCTCAACACATTCACAAATCAGGTCGTCAAGGTGTATGGCCGAGAAGAGCATTATCGTCCACTAGCACTAGCTCTCTACCAGGGCCAGCCCCAGAAGAAAGGCTTGACTACGATAGCCATGGCAGCGTCTAACAACCCGCTGCTCCAGGAGTCAGAGACGAGGGATCCCATATTGATTACCACTGGCGTGGGCAAGGTTCGGTTCTACATGTTCACCAACGATGAGGAGTTCTCCAAGTCGACAAGAGACGTGCAGAACGAGAAACCTACTATTCTGGGGGCAAAGAAGACGGAACAAAAGAAGGTTGCCGAGACAGGCACATCGGCGGTTATCCACACCACCTACGGCGACATTCACATCCGGCTCTTCCCGGATGCTGCCCCCAAAGCTGTGGAAAATTTTGTGACGCATTCAAAACGTGGGTATTACAACGGCACCATCTTCCACCGTGTGATCCGAAAATTCATGATCCAGGGCGGCGACCCTCTGGGTGATGGGACTGGTGGTGAAAGTATTTGGGGAAGGGAGTTCGAGGACGAGTTCAGTACTTTGAAGCACGACAAGCCATATACGGTCAGTATGGCTAACGCTGGCCCCAACACCAACGGCAGTCAGTTCTTCATCACGACTGAGAAAACAGTGAGCGCCTCCATTCTCTTTTTCTGAACCTCGTACAAGTAAATGCTAACCCCAGAACTAGCCATGGCTCGATAACAAGCATACCATTTTTGGGCGTGCCGTCCAAGGCTTGGATGTCATTCACAGGATCGAAAACGTCAAGACCTACAAGGAGCAGCCAGTGGAGGATATCAAGATCGTCAATATTGACATATCATAGAGTCGATGAGAACGATGAACTCGTCGGCTATGAACGCGGACCAACAATTAGGAACTCCGGATGCCATTTCAGAAGATTGCCCATCTAAAGCGACGTTTTGACATCCCCGCCATAGCTAATCTTCCTCAGCATGCTCCTATTCAGCTCACCGATCGTCTGTACCCCCATTAACCCCATCGACTGGTCCACATCAGCCAACAGCGAGGCCAAAACATGCTTTGCGCCCTCAGTCCCAGCAATGCCCAGGCCATATATCACCGGTCTCCCCACCAAAACCGCCTTCGCCCCCAAAGCCAACGCTTTCAAAACATCAACCCCCGTGCGAACCCCCGAGTCAAACATGACCGTCAACCGATCCCCAACCGCATCCACAATCTCAGGTAGCATCTCCAAAGCCGGCACCGCCCCATCCAATTGCCTGCCCCCATGATTACTCACAATAATCCCATCCACCCCACTCCTCGCCGCGATGACGGCGTCCTCCACACTCAACACCCCCTTCAACACAATCGGGCGATCTCCCCATAGCTTCCTCAGCGCAGCCAGATCCTCCCACTTGTGCGCGTGCCCGGAGAAGACCTCGCCCGTCCAGTAGCGGCTGGCGGCGATGACGTTGTCTTCCACCTGAGCGGGGTTCTCGGTAGCGCCGGGGGGGCTGAAGCGGTCGGAGAATTTCTGGCGGAAGACCGAGTCGGAGAAGCCGAGGGCGTTGCCCTCGCCGACGGCGAAGGGGAGGAAGCCGGTGTCGAGGTCGAGGGGCCGCCAGGCCATGGTGAAGGTGTCGAGGGTGACGACGAGGACGTCGCAGCCGGCGACGCGGGCGCGGGAGAGGAGGGAGGCGGTGATGTCGTCGTCGACGGGCCAGTAGAGCTGGAACCAGTGGGAGTGGGAGGAGGGTTTGGCACCGCCGGGGTGGTCTTCTTCTGGTTCTTCTTGGTGGGCTTTGTCGACTGATGGTGCCGGGGCGGCGGTGGGATCATCTGTTGCTTGGGAGGAGGGTTCTTCTTCGGTTTCTTCTGGCGATGGGGAGGAAGGAGAAAGGTCTGTTTCTTCTTCTAGGGCGGCGACGATTTCTTCTAGGGGGGTGCTGGAGGCGGTGCTGTGGATGAAGGGGACGCCGAGGGCGGCGCAGGCTTTGGCGACGCCGGTTTCTGCGTCGGGGTGGTAGGCTGATTGGACGCCGATTGGGGCCATGAGGATAGGGGAGTCTTGAGGGGGGGGGGGGGAGTGGTTAGTTTGATAAATAATGATATATGGTTTTGTGAGAATTAAAGGAGTGATGAATGAGAGTATATTTCATACATACCATAGGTCTTTCCAAACAACTTCACGCTCAGATTTCGTGGCAGTGTATCCCTCAGCATGCGCGGTATGACCTTCCACTGTCTAAACGCCAACCGGTTCGCGTGCATGGTTGCTTGCTCGCCCGCTCCGCCAAACACATAGTTGAATCCCTGAGGGCTCATCGCCTCCCGGGCCTGCTGCTCGAGTTTGTTGGGGTCCGTGGTGGTGATGGGCTTCTTGCCTGCCGTCAGGGCTTGGAAGTAGATGTCGAGCTGATATTGGCCATAGGAAACTTTGTTGATGTTTGCGACGGCAGCGGTTGTATTGTTATTGCTGTTGTTGTAGGTGATGGTGGGAGGTGGTGGCATCTTCTCATCTTTGATATTGTTGGCGTTCAAATTATTCAAGTTCGGCTTATCGGCTTCGTCGCCGTTACTTGTTCTGGGCCTGTCCATTTTGAATTGAGAAAGTTACGAAAAAAAAAAAGAAAGAAAGAAAAAAGGGAGAGGGTATCACAAATGCGCTTCTTGCTGTCAATGAAAAGGATGAAAATGAAGCTGATTATAAACTTTCCCCGCACAGCTACCCACCCACTGGTGGCTCGTCCTTTCTTTGAGATGCCAATGCCAATAGTGGTAAATTGTGGGGGCATTTGGGGGCAAGATCAACATCACCTCGGTCTTGTCTTCTGGAATACTTCATCCTCGGTTCGCGACACTTCATCATGAGATAATGTCCTGATTGATTTTATTGTTATCATTGCTGCCCCTCTCAGCAAGCAATGCTCTCTACCTGGGAATCGAAACGAACCAAAACGCCAACCAGATGCTCTCAAAGAAACACGTTTACAACGGCCCTAACACCTATAGACCATCAAGTCGGACATCCTTTTCCACAATTACCTGGCAGCCATCCACGCTCTAGTTTCCAAACCCCCCAAAGTGCATAACGATCGTCCCTCATGGCTTGATAGACCAGAGTTCGCGCGACCTAATAGACAGTTAATACGAGACCAGCAGAAGGGACTTTGGAAATCGAACATACCATCCCAGCTCGCGGTGCCTTTTGCTACTCTTGCCCTTGCTCTCAGCAGTGGAAACAGCCAAGGCCTTGCTACAGGCCGCAAAAGACTCCAAAAGCTCCTTCATTCGTCCAGCCTTAACAAACTCTTGAGCGAGGCCCGAGTCCTTCTCGGCAATCAGAGCAGCGAGGTCCATGCACTCCATGAAGTTATCGCGGGAGACAGCACCGCCCGCAAAGTGTAGGGTGCTAATATACGCGATGACGGTCTCGGGAATATACGCCTCGCGGAGATCTCGAAAGTCTTGATCGTCCTCATTAGCGACCATCAGCCAATTATGCAGCACGGGCTGCATGCAGTTCTTGACGTTGCGCACGTCTCCGCCAGCCTGAGTCCACATTTCACGGGCAGGGGGATGAGATGGACTGTAGCAAATCTGGTTAGCAAGTTCGGCATCTCAAGGGTGAGTAGGTGTGAACTGGGAACATACTCTCTGCTAAGACCAGCCATGGAAGACAACGTCTCCATAGAGTCAAGCGCTCGGACGAGACATTCCAGTTCCCAGAGGTTCCTAACGACATTCAAGAGCCTATCTCTGCTGACGCCACACTCCTCTAGGAAATCCGATGTGATGGTAGCATTCGCGATTTCATCAAACACCCCGACGGTATCGTCTACGTTCTCGTCCACAAAGGTGATGAACGTTAATTTTTCCATAGCAATCGCTCGACCGGAGACACGAATGCTGAGCGCGCGGGCGGCACGTAGATCGGCTCGTTCTAAGAAGTATTAGCTCCTGTCCAAACAACTGAGGACCGGTAAAAGGAATGACATACTCAAGAAATACTTGTAGATCCGGATAGCATAGGTGCATGTCTCCAAAAACAATCCTGGGATCCACATGAGCCACTCAAGACTGCGAATGAGTTCTTCACTCTCGCCCTCCATTTGGTTGGAGTCGTCTCCAATGAAGTCCGGTTTGACAATTCTGCCATATTTTAGTGTGGCCGGCCCATCCTCGAGAATCTTGAATTGACCCTTTGCCTCGCACCGAACAGACTTGTCGTTGACATCGTTAAGATAAATAAGAGGTAGTCTGCGACCAAACTCCTTGATATCAACACCCAGCTTGCTCATGATGATGAGTTGATGCTCGCGATGCTCATCGCCGACAATGTGGATGAGGTTTCTGCCCAGAGCTTCATATAATCGGTCGTCATGAAGCTTAGAGCAATACAACGGCACCAGCTCTTCGAGATTGGCAAGCCGAAGATAGCTCACATAGGAGGCGATAATGTTCTCCTGAGCTTGGCGAATGGCCCTGTGGGCGCTTTCTTTCGTAGGACCACTGAGCCTATCCAGCGTGTCGACAACGATGAGGACATGGGCCAGCGTCCTTAATCCATCATAGTCTCCCAGTCCAACGAATTTATTCTCATTGATCGCCTCCGCCATGGGGAAGTTGATCTCTGGAATAAGTTTCGACTTTGCCCTGGCATTGGCCTTTTTGGCAAGCACAACTCCTTGGTGGAAGAGATACCGGCCTAAATCGTCGGCAATAATCGCAGCGTGCAGCGATTTGGAAGCTCTCAGAGCCTCGGTGCCGATTTTTGGATCGGTCTCCAAGCTAGCCACGAGCCGTTTCGCAACCGTTGTAGGCTCACTGTGGTAGACGACAGCATTAAATGCCGGGAAACGCGCAGCGATCTCTACCAAGTCCTTGCCGCATTTCTTCATCAAGAACAGATCAAACTGTGTTCTGAGAAGAGCATTATAATGAGCGAAAAGCCTGTCATCCCACGATTTGCACACCTTTTCAACACTCTCAAGGTCACCAGCGAGAAGCCCGTAAACGGCTCGATCATACTCGCTGGTTCCGCCGTCTCGAGCAGCTGCGTAGCACATCCTTCTCCAGAGCACCAGCGAGCTTGGCTCAAAGTCGAATTGCTCTTCGTCCTGGGGATTCGAAAGCGGCAGTGGCGCGATTGTGGCCGCCCTCCAGAGTTCTGTCCTCTCGGCACACCAGTCCCGTATCTCAGACATGGAGCAGCCCCGACGCAGCATTTCGAAACATCCCAGCCAGATGGCCCGCTCGAAGAACTCGTCCTGCGGCTCTAACTTTCTGCCCTGGCGTGTGACAGCATCTGGATCGAGCTGGGTGATGAGGGTATTCGAGCCAAGGTGAGACTGAGAGGTACCAGCATTGACGCCAAGGACACCCTGGTATCCATTAACACTCTTTTGTAGCTTGATCTTGTGGCGTGTATGAAGCCAGCCATGAGCTAGAATGTCTCCCCTCTCGGCATTGTGCTGGAGTTCGCTCACGACCTCGTCGACTGGTGGCCCGTGGCTAGCGCTGTTCTGTAGCCACTCCAGCACAATCTTCCTCTCTCTAGCCATCGAGTCTGTGATCAGAAACTCTTCCCACCAATCTCGCCGCGACTGAGGCGCTTGCTTTCCGTCTTTCTTTGATCCGTCCACTTCCAAATCTTGGTAACGGAGTGGTAGTATACGCCGCAGGAGATCCCAGGTTTGCGCCTCTTCCTCCGCACGTCGTACATCCTCAGCGCTAGCAGAAGACTGGCTGACCTCTTCGTCGATATCCATATCAACTGATTCCGGTCTTTGCCAGATACCGCCCCGATTTTTCTCCGCAGCCCGGCTTGCTTGCAACCTGTCAACTCGTTTTCGTGTGTAGTTGTAATAGGAGTCAAGTAGTTTGTAAACATGTGCGCGTTTCTCAGAGTTCGACCCGCCCGTCAGATCGGTGTTGTAACGGTCTAGCTCAGCGGCGAAGAAGTCGACATCGTTCCCGACCCGGACGGTGCTCTGGCGATACGTAGATTCGAGGTCGGTCATTTCGTTGTGTGGCGGTTCTGTGCCCTATGTTAGCCAGTGGCCCTGCAATAATCATCATGAGCAAACAACCCGACCTTGAAACCGGCTTTCAGAGCTAGCCCTTGAGCTCTCCTGGGAGATGGATGGGAAATTCTATAGAAGGGTTGCTGTCAGAAATGTCTCGTCCATTTGATGTTTGAGACACGAGGGTGCTCACAAAAGCTGGCGCCATGTTGTCGAGGGGACAACAAGGCTGAATCAGCGCTAAGCAGATGTCTCAGTCTCAATCCGCGGCGACCGGTTGGCGCTTCGTTCTCGTTGTGGTGTATTGAGGCACTGGAATGGATCTTGCAGAGGCAGTTCGGGACTATCGCATTGTGGGCCGAGAAGGTTGGATGTCGATAAGCTCCAGTATGAGCGTCGCAGTCAAATTGGGCGTTTTGCAGAAAGCTACAGCTGATGCAACTATATCGATCAAGACTGGCGGCCGTAATGCGATATTCACCAGGCTGGAGTGCGGATATCAGTGGTCTTTTCTTTGAGCTGGACGCGGTTGCGTCAATGCGGTTCGAAAAATCGGGCTTGAGCAGCAACGTCGAAGAGCTCCCCGGCTGCTGGTTGCCAACCACGCTAAATTCACCAGCTTCCCAGTCCTGGGCCAGACTGCACTTTCCCCTGGTGGGGCACGGGCCGTCTTTAGGCTCCTGCTTTACGGTTCGCTGGACCCCACCCAGCAATTTCAGAACTAGAAAAAGCTTCTGCGAGTGGAAAATTTTGAACTTTTCTCTTTTTCTTCTCCAATGTCTTTGGCATTCGTCTTAGAGTCTCGGAACAAGGTCCTCAGTGCTTGTTCAGGTCCACGCGGCCTCTCGCGCGCTCAACGATCGCCTAGAGGAAGCATGCACTCTCCTTCTATGTTACCTGCACCTTCACAGGGCGTTCAGGTGGACGCATTGGATGTGTGATACATTTTGATGCCTATCTACTCGTATTATTGCTTTGCCTGTGCCCGTTGCTCGATCTTCAGCCTTAACAAGTTCGCTTTGGGGCAGCTAACCGTGGTTGCCTCATCGCCGTTCTTTTTGTAGAATGCCTGGCAACATTCGTACAGAGCGTCGACATATTTCGTACACTTGACTTCATTGAATCCGTTTCGCGTCAAACAATCTGTGATGGGTGTGAGCTTGGAGCTTCCTGGGCCCAGAGCCTCAGTCTACGCGTTTCATGGCATGCTCACTCTGAATGGCGCACTGATTGTTTAGTCAGCATACGTTGTATTCCCATCAATTGCATAGAAGCAGACATACCGCGCGCGGATGACATGGAGGATCAGTCTGGAGGTCTCTTTCAAGCGTCTGATCGTACGAGAAAGTTAGCAGTGGCCCTTCACGCATGAAGGAATAGAGCGGCACTACCATCTTGGAGGTTGCGACTTGGTGATGGGGGGAAATCAGCCTTTGCTCGTCCAAAGGTACTCTAGGGTGTTTAGGTGTAAAAAGGCCAGCTCAAAGAACACCACCAGTTTGTGTGGTTCCTGACCTTTCTTTAGCAGGGTGGGAACGATGATGTCAGGATCCCTGTCAGGATTCATAGAGCCGCTAACCATCCACTATGCATTGATTCTAGGCACATGTGGATAGACATCCCAACATGTTACTCACTGCCCTCATTCATACCAATCAAGTGTACCAACATAAGTATCTTACAAAGTTATCAGTTGGAGACCATCGAGACCAACGCTGTTAGGCTAGGGGTTCACATCACAGCTGGGTGATGAGCAGCGGCCATGTTCAAGGTTCGCTGAAGGTGATATGTAGTCCGTTGTCAGCAAAAAAAAAAGTCGAAACGACAGAGGCCACTGCTCTCCTGCATAATTTCATAGGCCATCTTACTTGGACGAGGATTTGTTCCTTTCAGTGAACCTTTATCTGCCTAAATAGATGACAGGGTTATTTGTTTCTGATCTCTTCCCTATGCCTAACCCAAAAACCTTATTTCGACTTGAGCCCCACCAGGCCTCTATGTACCTAGCCGCAACAACCGCCCCGCGCAAAACGAACCATCCGCCACATCCCACCTTCTGTCGCCAGCTTCAGTTCACGGTACAGCTGGTCAGCTACTTCATCTCTTCTTCTCTCCCTTCGTCCAAAGCATCGCACACTGACAGTTCACGACACGAAAGTGAACACCAACCAGTTGCGACATCCAGCCCAGGTACGTCGCACGCGCTTCTTCCATACCCCTCCATCCCAGCTCCCGTCCCTCTCCAGGCACAGGCACCCGGCCCTAGGCACACGCGCTTCCCATTTCCCGACGTCGTCCATTATTTCCAACTCGCCCCGCGGCAGTCTTTTCCTTTTTTCTACTCTCTTCCGCGTAATCCAACTCGCCACGATCTTTCGAACAGGGACCATTTCCCTGATTCGGCAGTTTCGCGGGTTCAGCAGTACTGATCTCCCACACTTCCACAGCTTTAGGCTTTCTGCCCCACGACAAACCTCAAACCCCGAGAATTCACAATGGCCGACGCTGCGGAAAACGGTTCCCCCGGCCAGGGCGCCGAGGCCCCCCAGGGCAGCGAGCACCTCAACATCAAGGTCACGGACAACAACAACGAGGTCTTCTTCAAGATCAAGCGAAGCACCAAGCTGGAGAAGCTCATGACTGCCTTCTGCGAACGCCAGGGCAAGACCCTCCAGTCGGTCCGCTTCTTGTTTGAAGGCCAGCGTGTCCAGCCCTCAGATACCCCAGATACTGTACGTTTTTCTCTCCCAGGAGAGCTCCCCTCCAGCTCTTTCAAGAGAAAGCAATCGCTGACCTTCCATGTTTTACCTATTTCTAGCTTGAAATGCAAGATGGGGACACCCTCGAGGTTCACCAGGAACAAGTCGGTGGCGGTCTCTAAGTAGTGGTGGAATTGGGACCCTCGATAAGTCCATACAAGTGGGTGATGGATCTTGCATGATGAGTCAGCGACGTGAAGGGGAGGACTCGCATTTGTTGCTTAGCAGGACGTGATCACAAATGGTTGGTGCACAGGCGCCATTGCCAAATCAGTGGCCAACATCGGATGGATCAATGGAGTTATCTTTGGGCGGGTGTTCTTGATGATGGGCAGAGAGATGTTCTTTTCCTCTTGCTATCGTGGAGTTCTTTTTTGCCAGTGAATGGATTCTGGCGCATTTTTCGGGGCGTAGTTATCTGGCACAATACGGAAAGTCAACCTTCAAAGTAACTCAAAGACTTTCTGTATGTTTGTTGTTGCCGTGACCGTGAGCTTTTGCTTTCTGTAAGCGACACACTTTCCTTTTTAAGATGGAGAATAACAAACGAGAGCTCATGCTATCAACACAGCCACCGTTCTGGAAAGAGAATAATGAATAATTATTCATGTGTATTGATTTTGCAAAGCCATAAACTCCAGATCTAGGTACAGACTTATCATTACGCCATCTTATTGAAAACCCTCAATCTCCAAATCCAACACCCAACACTGACAAGACCCTATGCTTTGCTCGCTCACTCTGTATTCAGCAACGCCATGCAACCAGAACAGCAAAAAAACAAAAAAAAGTACAACTTAATCGCCATGATCATGCATTGCAACCGTACCCAACGTGCCACACGACACGCCCTCAGGCCTTCAGCTCAGCCTCCATACACCTCGTACACAGCACCACCGTCTCCCCCGGCTGTCCCCTCCCCTCCTGCGGGAAGATCTGCCCATCATCAAACCCGCCGTGGCAAGAAGCACACCGGAAGCACTCATCGTGCCACTCCCCGCCCAGCGCCCGGATATACTGCCCGATAACCGCCTTTCTGCACGCGCTGCACTTGGGCGCCCGCCGCTCCGTCCGCTTCGTCTGGCAAGAGACACACCACGCATAGCCGTCCTTTTCAATGTGCGTCATCCCCTTCTCAAACGGGTCGCCGCACTCGGCGCAGAAAAAGTGCCCAAAGTGCCAGTGCGAGCCCAGCGCCACCACGTGCTCGCCCATGATGGGCGTCTTGCAATGCTTGCATCTCGGGGCAAAGAGCTCGTGCCAGTCGAGATGGCAGAAGAAGCGGAGGCGCTCGTCGCCGTCTTCTGCTTCGGTCTCGCCCGGCTCTTCGGGGAGCATCTCGCCCGCGGCCCGGCGGTTGATGCGCTCGAGGCGCTGGGCGCGGAAGTGGTCCGGTTCGGGGGAGATTTCTAGCGCTTCGAGCGAGGTTCCGCAGGAGAAGCAGGAGAAGCATTGGGGGTGGAAGCGCTCCGTGCTGCCTGCCAACGAGACAAAACGGCCCTCGATGAAGTGGCCGCACTCGTGGCAGCGAGCTGTTGCCCTGCTCCCCACGGGCCGGGGGTCGGGGGTCCAGTGACCTCTCGGACGGGCAGCAGGCTGCCTCACGCGAGGTGCTCCGGGCTGAGGAGTGGGAAGTGGCCGTCGTGAGCCGCCGTTAGTGTGTGCGCTCGCGCTGTCATCGGGGGCCACAATCACAGGAATACTCGGACCATCATCGGCGTCGTCGGGAGCGATTACGATGGACGGAACGGGCGGGGCGGGGGCAGGGGTGGGGGCGTCAGAGACCGAAATCATATGAACGGCGGGCGCATCTACTTGAATAGAGGGCGGCGCTGGTTGTGGACGGCGGAACGGCGAGCGGCGCGTAGGCGGCGATGGGGTCGGAGCATCATCCGAAACAGAGATAGAAGGGATCGGCGGCGTTTGCTGCTGTGCTTCTTTGGACTGTTTGGCGGCGATTCGGCCGGGGACGAGGCAGATGGGATGCTGCTGGGTCTCGATGCGTCCGGGCCTCGTCGAGTCTGACTTGTCGTCAGTAGCCTCCTCATGGGGCTTCCAATTCTTATCAAAGCTTACGATTGGCCGACCCGGAGCGTCACTGACGGCAGATGGCGTGGGGAGCGCTGGACTACGGTCCTTGAGCTTCATTGTGGTGGCCTGTCGGATCTCATCACTCCGAACCTCGATACCGTGCTTCCTGGGCACATCCTCACGCGCCACGGGGGCCTGTGGACGCGAGTTTGTGGTGTAAGCAGGATTCCTCGACTGTGTTGGAGGATTGCGATGAATTTCGAATCGGTTGATTCGCTTTTGAGGTGACGGAGGAGAGGCAGCCTCAACCGACGGTGCCTCGGGAGCAAACTGCACACGATTTAACGGGTTCCTTGGCTTTGATTGTAGAGCCTGCGCTTTGTCATCTTGCGTCGAGGAATTCTGAGCATGATCAGACCCCTGATTGTCGGGTTCTTCCCAGATTTGATCACCGGAGAAAGGTTTCTGAACTTCACCGCTGATATTTCTCTTGAGACTACTTCGACGGCGTCCCGCTGGTCGTGGCCCTGCAGGAGCCGCGACGCCATTATATGACTTTGTGTTTCGAGCCTCGGTGGAGCCCCCACGCAGCGAATCGAGGCTTCCTCTCCCGCTGTCGACCGGGTGGACCGAGGTGAAGGATGAACGGCTCCGAATAGACGCATGTCCATCCTCACCCTCACTCGAGCTGCCAGAAACTGACGCAGATGTAGAATCTCTTGCCAGTCCTGTTGGGGCAACGTCGTTGCCATACATGCCCACACTGGCCGTCCGTGCATGTGCATAGCTGTCTTTGCGGAGATGGGATTTGTATCGATAGGGAGCGCCCGGTTGCGGCACTTTGCCGGGGTTTTGGTGCTGCCAAACCAACTCGGCTGCCTCGTCAAGAGCTGCATCGTAAAGCCGCTTCTCTTCCTCGTCCTCAATCACTGGCACATTCGCTTCCCTCGCTTCATCGTTGACCGTCATATCTTCCATGGCTTGACGTAGCGAGAACGCTTCCTCCTTTTCCATCCACCTCTGACCACGCTCGATATAAGTTGCACTTGGTACGACATCTGATGGCTTCAGCGGCTGAACTGGACGGTTCGGGTAGTAGTCTCTCCCCCTGGTTCCCGCTGAGAATCGTGATGATATGCTAGCAGACATGGACGGACGGCCCGCTGATGGGCCCATCCCGCTGGCTTCTGAAGGTGGTCCCTGCTGATGGCTGTCGGTATGGTGGTGGTGGCGAAATGATGACGTTTCGGATGGTGGCATGGCTCCCATGGAAGAGCGACTAGGGGAGAACCCGGCGACATCTCGTGGTTTTGTGGGGGAGGTAGGTTGAGGGCGGGCACCGCCAGGTCTGTTGATTCGGTTTTTGCGCAAGTCGGCCAGATACGCAGCTACTCGATTCCATCAGAAACAGTCACGGCGGCAGTCCCAATTGCAAGCGTACATACCGAATTGCTCGTTCGACATGTACGAAGGTGACGGCGGCGTCACTTTTCGGGGAGAGGTCCGCTCCCTGGGCTTGTTCTGTGTAAACATCACTCCTCTCCTCGAGTTCAGCGTTTCGGAGTGTGGTCGTCGAGCGGGTAGGATTTCGAATGCAATTCTCAGGTGCTGGTAATATGTAGGAGTTTTGTTAGGTGTAGTAGCAGTAATGGTGTCGATAGTCTCGGAGAACAGGTGGAGAGGGCAGGTATCAATACGTCAAGTTCAATTTATGCTCGGGCCTATAATAGCTGGCTTAGTATGGGGACTGCTTGTTTATCTTCTACAAATGTCGGTGTTTCGGCGAGGTTGCTAGGCAGGGCGAGCGGGTACCACGGTGAGCCAGGGATGTCGACGGATGGAGGTGAGTCAAAGAGGGAGCACGCAGAGCTGCAGGACTGGAGCTGCGAACAACAGGCCGATGGTCCAGATGCGACGAGATTTCGGTGCTGCCATTGGACCACGCAATGTGACAAACAACGGGGGTTCCCCAGGCGACCATCCACTTTCGGCAAGCGCTAGAACCTGGAAGATGCCGCGACCAAAGTGCGTGCAGGCGGTACGTACCTGATTGGCGGTGGCCGAGTCTCAGGCGAGGGGTGAGAAACAAAACCACGCGACACCCAGGGGTTTCCCAAAGACACTCTCAGCCTTGTTCTTATGGAATCATTGCGAATGGCTTCAAGACGCCAGACTGGTCTCTTCTCTTTGCAACGCTAGACGCTGACCGACTTGGCCTGCATTGGGCACATCTGCCATTGCCCAACAGCAGCTGCAGAGAGCACATGCTGGTACAGTCCATTGCATGCTGGCAAGCACCGACAGCCGGGCTCTCCCGCCTCCCCCGCACCCCTACACTACCCACCGCACAACATCACATCTTTCCGCCAGTTATTCCCGATTGTTAGGAGCTGAAGCTAGGCTTGGGGTTTCTTCTCTCTCTTTTGTTCTTCCGCATCTTCAGTGGCCGTCATGTCAATTCTGACATCATGAGGCGAGAGTGCCTAATCAGGGTTTCGGATTCCAACTCCGATCTCTATTCGTATGGCCTCAAGTATCACCAAAAGCTGGCATGGACGTCTTTCTAACGCTGGTTCTTTCGTGCTTGGCATATCTCGCCTTACCAGTCTGAGCGACCGTCTGGTGGATGTGGGTGTCATTGACCAGATCCGCTTTGCCGAGGCGGGTTGGGGTCCGTCAAGGATCGAGTTCATGGTTCACCTTCCTTCGGTGGAGAGTGAGCAGGGTGTCCGTCCTCGGCCGAGTCGCAGGGCATTCTCCCATATATCGACTAAGACGTATTGAGACGGTATGGCGATGGCTTTTTTTTTCGCCGTTTAATACCCATCATTCTTATTCCCATCTTAGGCCGGTGACAGGCCTTGCGGATATCTTACCCGGTCTTTTCTGTTGATCGGGGTCATGAGGGGTTCTGCCAGCTCTGACTCCTTTTTATGATCTCGTTTTGACACTCGCTCTTGACCTTCACGAAACATCAAGACTTTTTAATGAGTATTGATTTGTCATGAAGTCGATGCGTGTACGAAATCTTGCCTAGTTTTTGTTTGCCCCTTTTTCAGTCCCTTCGCAAGGCCCAACCAAACCAGTTATATCCAACACCATGGCATCAAACCCGTTGGTTGCAGACAGGCTACCGAACATGCCTGCCCAGAAAGCAAGGCAGGTTGATGTTGAGGGAGACGCGAGATCGGGTAAGGAAGAAGTTGCAGGTGAAAGCGATTCATCGGAGGTAAAAGAATTCAAGGAAGGAGGATATGGCTGGTCAGTTTGTTCAGTACTTCAATTTCAGTCACCTATAAATTAACAATGAATTTATCTAGGATGGTTGTCTTCTCCGTTGCCTTAGTCAATGCTCACACATGGGGCCTGAACTCATCCTATGCTGTATTTCTCGCCTATTACCTGCGCGCTGGGGATATCGCTGGCTCCTCTCCGCTTGCCTTTGCTTTCGTTGGCGGTCTCTCGATCTCAACATGTAAGCTATTCTTCATCGACACTGCGGCTCTCTCCGTGAATGCTGTTGACTGACAGCTTGCCACTTACACAGCACTTTTGGTGTCTCCACTCGTCACATGGTGTATAGGGAGGTTCGGTACCATACCGACTTTTCGGGTAGGAGTCGTGCTTGAAGCGTAAGGCGGGCCTCTCCAGTGTCCCACAACGTCAGCAAGCTAACGTTCAGCAAGCATCTCCTTTGTTGGAGCCTCCTTTTCGACCCATATCTACCACCTAATCCTCAGCCAAGGTGTATGTTTCGGCCTTGGTCTCGGCTTCTGCTTTACAGCAACAGTCGGTGTAGTGCCCCAATGGTTCACCAAGCGGCGCTCTTTTGCTAATGCCGTGGCGACGGCTGGCTCTGGATTTGGCGGTCTAACATACTCCCTGGCCACAAATGCTATGATATCGAACCTCGGGTTGGCATGGGCTTTCAGAATTCTCGCCATCATTGCCTTTGTGGTCAACGGCGGCTGCAGCTTGATCTTGCGTGACCGCAACAAGGCTGTCGGAGCAAGACATGTGCCCTTCCATCTCGATCTCTTCAAACTTCCAGAATATTGGCTCTTTCTGGGCTGGGGCTTCTTCTCTCTTATGAGCTATGTCATTGTTGTCTTCTCGATCACGGACTATGCCCAGCAAGTTGGCTTCAGTGCCAGCCAGGGCTCTCTCGTGGCTGCCATCTTCAACTGTAAGCGGCTCTTTTCCTACATGGCGGTCTACACTTGCGTACAGTCTTACTAACCCATGTGGAACGCGCAGTATCACAAGGTATTGGCAGACCACTCATCGGTCTCGCAAGTGATCGTGTCGGTAGAATCAACGTAGCCGGGCTCGCAACACTCACCGCCGGCGTGGTGGCTTTCTTCCTGTGGATATTCGCCGGAAAGTCATACCCGGGCCTGATCATATATGCCCTCTTTGGCGCCTTTGCCGGTGCCATCTGGCCTTGCGTTGCACCGGTTGGAGCGGAGGTGGTTGGTCTTCAACTGCTACCCGCTGCTCTTTCGATTTATTGGCTTGTCTTGGTTCTTCCAGCCACTTTGTGAGTTTTTTTTTTCACTATCCACTTGGCCATGCATCTTTTCTCCACAGCTACTGACGTGAATGGCTCAAACAGCGCGGAAGTGATTGGTCTGATGCTAAGAACGTCCGGCGTTGACGGATACTTGAATGTCCAGGTTTTCACGGGCGCGATGTATATTGCCTCGTTTGTGTTCAGTATGTTCCGCTCTGTTCGGTCTTGCCCTCGTGCTTGCAATAATGCTGATTTTCTTTCTCTTAGTCTGGCTTCTGAGGAGCTGGAAGCTGCAGCAAACGGAGCTTTTGGGTACGATGGATGACCCGCTGGCGGTCAACGCCCCCACCAGCAGCGGTGACGGTAAGCCTGAGGGGACGGTCACTGAGCAAGGGCGATTACATTTGTATTTCACGAATATGTTTGTTTTCAAGCATGTATAGTAATGGACGGATATGTGGCCATAAGATGGAGGAATGGCTTGTTAGGTAGGGTTCGGGATTTAGAACCATAATAGACCGGTAGGTTGCTCAATTGGAGGTGAAGAGCTTTGCAAGTCCCATATCTATGCTACCCTCCACACAGCAAACTTCGTATATATCTACTACTTGTTGGCCATTTGACCTTTTGCCCGAGTCCCGTATACCGTGATATGTTCGGTTCTATCCAAGAAACCCAGATGTACTGCCAGCGCCTGGAAAATGAGATTACAGAACAATTTTAAGACGGACATACCTTTTCCCCCTTCAGGCATGGAATCCCCAAACATATTCGACCTGCTCTTCAAGGACTATGCGCTGGAGAGCTCAGTCGCCTTTGCCTTCGCCGCCTCAAAGTCATCAAAGGCGTAAAGAGGCAAGCCACTCTCCTCAATGAGTTTCTGCCCCTCCTTCTCATTTGTGCCCCGAATTCGTACCACAATAGGCACCCGAGGTGAAAGCTCCTTGAAAGCCATGATGATGCCTTTTGCAATCATATCCCCCAACGTCAGCCCACCGAAAATATTGACAAAGATAACACGAATCCTCGGGTCTTTCAATATGATCTCAAAGCTGTGCTTGACCGTCTCGCTGGTAGCCTTTCCACCAGTGTCCAAGAAGTTAGTCGCATGGCCCTCAAGAGCATCGACTGTGTTCATAGCAAGCCCTGCGCCGTTTACCAGCGTTCCAATGGTCCCATTGCCCGCCAACTTGATGTATATGATGCCGCTCTTTTCTGCTTCGAGTTCGGCGGGGTCCCCGCTGGCTGTGTCTCGTAGCTTTTGTAACTCGGCCTGTCGTCCGCAACTTCGATAGGCTGCATCGTCAAAGCCAAAGCGAGCGCCAACGACCTTGATCTCGCCGAGACGTTCGACGATTTCTGTCTCCATGAGATATGCCTCTTTTTTGTAGAATATGTCTGATAGTCTGTGGACAAGTCTTCTAAGGGATTCGTGGGCGCTCTCCTTGGGGCTGATGTGCAGGTGACTGGCCATGCGCTGAATCGCGAGCTCGTCAGGGCCGTGGCGGTGGTCAAAGGGATACCGTTTTACCGTCTTCTTCAACTCGTCGGCGTCTACGGTTGGGGCCGCAAGAAGACATGGCGATCTGGTTGAGCGGTCGATGCCGATGGCCAGGTAATGCCTGGTGCCCATACCCGAGTAATGCGCGCAATTGAGACCTGCTTCACGCAGCATGTTCATAGAGTCGTCTTCGGACAAGGACAAGTGTCGTCGTTGCTGTGCGTACGGTCTCATTTGAAGGCGAGTCCTTTCTTGAGGTCTGCGGACAGCGGTGTGGATCTGTCTTCGCTGGTCTCCAAATTTGCCGGTACTAGATGACGAGTTTGCTCCATGAACAGAACCCCCCAGTCTTGCCTGGATAGCTGTACCAAACTGTCCTGGGTGTGTGACCATCGTCACGCCGGCGGACTCCAAGGCCGCTATCTTCTCCTTTGCGTCAGGTTCCCCGGCGATGGTGAAAGCGCCAGCATGGCCCATGATACGGCCGCGTGGCTCCCTGATTCCAGCAATAAGTCCAACTATTGGCCTAGATGGTTTGTTAGCTGAGTTTGCTCCTGTGACATCCCCGGTCGGCTTACTTTGGAGATGGTGTGCGAGCATGATATTCTCGAATCCTGCCCAGTATTGTCGTGTCAGCGAATAACCACCGGGGCCCAATGAGAGATCAGAAATAACGGTTAGACCCCGTACCATTCAGCAGCATCCAGCTCGCCCAGTCCACCGATTTCTCCGATCAGAGCAATAGCCTCTGTATTGCTGTCATTTTCTAACACGGAAAGAGCCTCTCTGAGGTCCGTACCCGGCACAATGTCACCGCCGACGCCTATGCAGAGACTTTGTCCAAGACCAGCTCTGGTAGTTGATGCTACTGTCTCATAACTTAGCGTGCCTGATTTTGCGATAATGCCCACCTTCCCTGGCGAGAAGCAGGGTAATGGTTGAAATCCTACGACAGTTGGGCATTAGTTTGCAGCAGGGAAAATTTGAGAGTATTCATGTTCATATGGACTGGAAACACACCTATTCGACATTTTCCCACAGCAGAGATTATTCCAGGAGAATTGGGACCAATCAGTCGAGACTTGGATTGCGTTTTCAGTATGGAATGGATCTTTGAAGGTCAGAATTATGTTTCTGGTGGTACTCGGTAGTGGCAGCTTGCTTACTCGAAGCATGTCGTGCAAAGGAATATGCTCAGCTACCGCCACGATCAAAGGCACCTCAGCTTCAATGGCCTCCTCAATGGCACCAGGAGCTTGATGAGCTGCTACATATATGGCTGTTGCATCTGGTTTGAGTCCTTCCATGGCCTAAACGTCCATTAGTTTCCGCTTTGGTGAGAATGAAGGCAGACTCCACAGACGGATCGAACGGTTGGAAGGACCGGAAGACCGAGATGTTCGCCGGTCCGGCTGGGCCTCACGCCTCCCACGATTCTGGTTCCCCAGGCAATCGAATCTTTCGCATTTGCCGTTGCCTGCTTGCCAGTAAAACCTTGGAACATGACACGGGTGTGTGCTCCTATACGAAGATTCGGAAGAGTGTCGGCATAGCTATGTAGCCTCACGCTTGTTCCAAAACATCGACGCAGGACATGCCGCCCTAGCATGATGGGCTGGGACCCGTATCGGACAGGTTGAATAACGCGCATTTTGGGGATTAAACGTTGTTAAGTAATAACTCAGAGTGGTGATGTTGTGTTTGAGAGACGGACTCCCGGACAAATTAAACTGAATGCGGGCGCCGGCGCCTGTTGGCTGATCATGTCCAGAATCGAGCCGAGGTATTTGGGCGTTGAAATGAGGGACCGGTATCGAACCAGCATCGACAAACCAAGATGCATAAGTCAACTTACAGACAGTCCAGCAACATGTGGACGTCCCCGGACCCCGCAAACTAGCCCCTGTCGAAAACGGTTGCATGGCTTGGTGGGGCATCTCTCACCCTCGCTCTCTCACGCACATGTCATGACAAAATCACCACTGAAGCTCGCCCTTTACGCCGTTGGTGTTTGCTTCAGCCTTGCTGGGCGGCTTTTCTTCCTCCTTGAACCCCAGGTTCCTGAAGTCGTCCTTTGCCATCAGATTACTAGAAGCCAATCACCGTCAGCTTTCCAAAAACAGGACTGCAGATGCATCTTTTTGATGTTTAAGAATGACGAACCGGTCCATCCGACACCCAAGATATGACTTGGCTAGTTGTCGACATTCGTCTTGGTTGACCCCCTTAACCTTCTTGATACAGCTCAGGTAACTCATCATTACATCTTTGCACTCCCCTATAAGACAGGCAAGCATGAGTAAGACATCTGGTGACCCGAACGCCGGCCATGAATTAGACATACCGTCATGATCAAGAGGAAAGCTCCCTCGTTGTGGTCTTGTGACAGGATGTGGCGTTAGTATCAATGGCAACAAATACGGCTCCTGGCGTAATGAAAGATTGACTGTACTCACGGGGTGGGCCTGGTTGTTGGGAGAGCTCCGGGACTTCCAGGGGTACTCATGGTGATGACGATGGTGACAGAGTCGGTTGCTGTTGGTTATTGTGAGTACAGTGTCGAAGCTTTTCCTTCTGTTCCAGGGAGGCAGTTGATGTAGAGCAAGGCTTTTCTCCTTGTCAAGTTATTATCAATCGTACAACACACTAGGTCCGCTTGTGAATTGATGCCGGCTGACTGATCCGAACAATTGGGTGCCGGGCCGGCTATGAGCGGGACTCGAGACTTCAGCAAGTGTAGCCTCAGGCCACAACGACACCCCTCCAAAACCTGAAGCCCAAAAGCCTTGTTTCCTCGCGGTTCCTCGCCAAGGCCAGCCACCTTGTCGCGGTGGGGCAGCTTTGTGACGACGCGCTTGTCCATATCGGTCTGCATGAGAGCTGGAAATTGGTCGATGCACCACTTCCTACAGCGCTTCAACCTCCAACTTTTTTGTGGCTACCCACTTACCCACTTGAACGGCCAAGTCCCGAATCGCCCCAATTTAATCCGCAGCTACGGAGTAGATTTTTGGCATCCACCCGCACCTTGGGCATGAACAGAGGGCATCCCTCGTCTCTCACGAGCTGCTAACGGCCAGACGAAACAAACCCCCTTCTCTCCTTGTCAGTCTTTTTCTCCCAAGAACCGCGACCAGGCGTCCGCTGCTCCCTTTTTCCCCCTCATCACGACTGACGATTTGCCCTTCTGCCAGCAGTGCGAGCATTGCATCCCACTTGTTCACCCACCACCAAACCACCACACCCACCAACTATCACCGCTCGCCCGCCACCTCGACTAGATCTTCGCTCGCTTTTCTCCCTCGCCGTGCTACCAGTAGCGCAGCTTCCGGTCCTTCATTGGCCTGCTCGACCGACCTAGCGATCCCTCCCTGGTCACCAGCTTCAGTTTCTTGTGGCCTGCACAAAATATCGCTATCATGGCCGCTCTCGGCGACGACCTGTTGGCCACTGTGAACAAGTTGCAGGACTTGGTCTTCAACACCATCGGAAATGACTCCCTCGATCTGCCCCAGATTGTATGTGCCTAGCCGAGGCCTAAAGCCACCACAGTCAAGTCTTGTATGCACTGGGCACCGCTAACTTCCTTTTCTGATATAGGTTGTTGTCGGCTCACAATCTGCGGGAAAATCCTCTGTGCTCGAGAACATTGTTGGGCGAGACTTCCTTCCCAGAGGCAGCGGCATTGTGACCCGTAGGCCCTTGATTTTGCAGCTGATCAACGTCCCCACCGACGATGAAGTTGAAGACCCCCTTGCCGCCAGCTACCGGAATCCCAACCAAGCTGGCCGCAATGAGTGGGCTGAGTTCCACCACATTCCCAACCGGAGGTTCACTGACTTCGGGGACGTCAAGCGGGAGATCGAGAATGAGACGGCGAGAGTTGCTGGAAGCAACAAGGGCATCAACCGCCAGCCCATCAACCTCAAGATCTACTCTCCCAACGTCCTGAACCTCACACTCGTTGACTTGCCGGGACTGACAAAGGTTAGTCGCCAAGCTCATGGCCTTTGCTCTGTCGCGCGTCCTAACTTCTGCGCTCTAGGTTCCTATTGGCGATCAACCCACCGATATTGAGAAGCAAACCCGAAACCTGATTTCCGAGTATATCGCTAAGCCCAACAGTATTATTCTGGCCGTGTCCCCGGCAAATGTCGACATTGTCAACTCGGAGGCTCTAAAACTCGCAAGACACGTTGACGCACTTGGGCGGAGAACGATTGGCGTTCTTACCAAGGTTGATCTGATGGACCACGGCACAAATGCTCTCGACATTCTGGCTGGTCGTGTATACCCCCTGAAGCTGGGCTGGATCGGGGTGGTGAACCGGTCGCAGCAAGACATTCAGGGTAATAAGCCTATGGAGGAGGCCTTGAAGTCGGAGTCCGAGTTTTTCAGACACCACCCCGCATACCGGAACATCGCGACCCGCTGCGGTACCCAATTTCTGGCCAAAACCCTCAACACAACTCTCATGGCGCATATCCGTGACCGACTTCCCGATATCAAGGCTCGTCTCAACACTCTCATGGGACAGACCCAACAGGAGCTCGCCAGTTATGGAGACATGCAATTCAGCGGCAAGGAGCATCGCGGCTCGCTTATCTTGACCCAGATGACACGCTTTGCGACATCGTTCATTTCCTCCATTGACGGTACTTCGACTGAAATCTCGACCAAGGAGCTCTGTGGCGGTGCTCGCATCTACTACATCTTCAACTCTGTTTTCGGAAGCTCGCTTGAATCGATTGACCCTACGTCTAATCTTTCTGCGCTCGACATCAGGACAGCAATCCGCAATTCTACCGGTCCCCGGCCCAGCCTGTTCGTTCCAGAGATGGCGTTCGACCTTCTTGTCAAGCCCCAAATCAAGCTTCTCGAACCACCCAGTCAACGCTGCGTCGAGCTCGTTTATGAGGAGCTCATCAAGATCTGCCACACGTGCGGATCCACCGAGCTTTCGCGCTTCCCCAGGCTTCAAGCTAAGCTGATCGAGGTCGTGTCTGATCTTCTCCGGGAGCGGCTTGGCCCGGCATCGGCATATGTGGAATCACTCATTTCTATCCAGCGAGCGTACATCAACACCAACCACCCCAACTTCCTTGGCGCCGCCGCGGCCATGAGTCACGTTGTGAGCAACAAGCAAGAGCGGGAGAGAAAACGCCTGATTCAGGAAGAGCGGGAGAGAAGAGAGCGGAGGAGGCTAAAGGAGCTCGGTCCCAACGGTACGGAAACCCCTGCCGAGGAAGAGGAGGACAAGGGAACGCCAGAAAAGGAGTCGGTCGCGATACGGAAAGCGGCCAGTAAGAACATCCGTAGTCTTTCGCCTGCAATGCGCGATGCTGCCGCTGGCAGTCTCGCCACTGCGCTCAACGGGACTCGTTCGGACTCTCCTGCCCGGTTGAATGGACAAGGACTGGGCAACGCGAAGGATTCCTTCCTTAACTACTTCTTTGGCAAGGATGGCGCCCTTGTGCCAGGACCACCACCTCCTCACTCACAAATGGGCCGTCATATCAACCAGATGTCTGAGTCCAGTTTCAACCAGAGCATGAGGCGGGCAGAAGAGAAGCCGATGCGCTCCCCCATGATGCCTCTCAGAAGCGACGATAATCTCGACTATGCACCCAAGAGTGCCGAAGCTGTAAGTTGCCCCAATGTGACTACCCATGATCTATTAGCCGGCTGCGTTCTGACTCGGTCATTCCAGACGGACGGAGGCAGCGATCCGGCCATGACAGACCGCGAAGCCATGGAAGCGGAGCTTATTCGGGCGCTAATCAGCTCCTACTTCAACATTGTTCGTGAGAGCATTGCGGACCAAGTGCCCAAGGCTGTCATGCACTTGCTCGTTAACCACTGCAAGGATGTGGTCCAGAACCGGCTAGTGAGCGAGCTGTACAAGGAGTCGATGTTCGAGGAGCTTCTATACGAGGATGATGCGGTCAAGAAGGAGCGTGAGAAGTGCGAGAAGCTGCTCCAGACGTACCGCGAGGCCGCCAAGATCATTGGCGAAGTCGTATAACCATGATCAGCTCGCTAGGTCAAGTCTGTCATGTATCAACAAGTAGAGGTAGCATATACCGTGACCCGTTCAAGCTACACTGGGGCTTCAAAAAGTGGTTGGGCAGTGGGCGGGTGTCTATACGCTGGAAACGAATGGGTTTGGGCCTTCTGATTTTGCATGGAATCTTTTAGATGGGTTCTTTTCTTTGGCTGCGAGAACTCAGTACACAAGGCAACTCCATTCGGGTGGTCAAGCGAATGTCTCTTGCTTTTGTATGGAGTTAAGATGGAATGGGGTGAACATAGGCCATCTTAGCTTGTCCCCTCTCCGCTATCACCTGTTTATAGTGGCAGATTCGACTGCTTCTCAACAATGTTTGAACGTGTTGCCCGTGCTTGTGATTCGTCTTGGGCTGGGTGTGGCTTGATATTCGCCGCATGTGACATGCGGGACCAAAGATCTCAAAAAAAAAAAAGCTTATCTAATGCATGCCGCCAGGGGCCCCAACGGGTTGCTAGCCCTTGTTCTTCGATTCAGCTTGACGCGTTCCAGACCCACTTGCAAGTTGCAGCACCTTCCACGCATCCAGTGGTACTCTGGACTCGAACATTTTCGCTTGCGGCAAGGCTGGCTGTCAACTTTGATCTCATCGCAACACCATCAGCGATCTCGCTCGCCAACCCCCAACTCTGTTGATTCTCATCCATCGTTTCTCTCTTGCCAGACACGGCCCATCTTGCGCACTTGGTGCTAACATTACGCGACCTTTACTACTTGGGACACACTGCTCGGCTCGGACTTGTTTCTGGCTCTCTCCTGCTGCCCTCTGTCCACGACCAGCTCCGTCTAGCGACGCTCAAGATGCTGGGCTCTCCAACACACAGATTGCATTGATACCGGGGTCTTTTGGCTACATCCAAACGGCCGTACAACTTGCAATTGCCCGCGGTGGGCTCCTATACTGTGCATAGGAGTCGTCTTGTGCAGGCAACAACGACATCATCGACGTCGTTGACAGTTTACCAGACTCATCCTCCTCCTCTTCACCACCACCCTCCCCGTCGTCACATTTCTTCCCCTCATTCTACATTATCAGACAAGTGTTCACACTCTCCTTTCTCCTTGTCACCGTCCGGTGTGACATCGTTTTTTTCCTTTTTCGCACTTGAAGGCTGTTAGTGTTCCTACGGTTTGCTTTACCGTGCAATGGTTGCTTCGCAGGCAGCAGGTGGAGACAGCACGAAGGCTGACAGTGCCACCTCACCTGCCGATTTTGCAGACCACACAGGTCATGACCCAGATGGATCAGGCGATGAGATGGCCTCTCCAGAACGAGAGCTCCCAGCGAGTGGGGAGCATATGTTGGCCAGGAAGCGCAAAACACCCAGCCACGAAACAGAATCGGATACCTCTCGGGAAACTTCACCTCGAGATACGAACAAGAAGGCCAAGGTGGACAATAAAAATGTCGAAATGGATAGCGCCGCGGAGTCATTACCCGCGGATAGATCTGCTCTCCCGCCAGAAATCTGGCACCGCATATTCACTTTCTGCCCTCCAAAATCATTGGGTGGCTTGTTGGCTGTCAACAAACTCTTCAACTTGTATCTTGATCCCCAGTCGACAGTTCACAGAGGTATTCCTAGTTCCCCCACTCGCGGTGCCCTGGAGCCCATGAAGCCGAATACAATCTGGCAGGCTTCAAGGCGGCTCTTTTGGCCTAATATGCCTTCGCCTCTCCGGACTAAAACAGAACTCGACATGTGGCGGCTCGCTTGCTCATACAGGTGTTATTCCTGCGGAAAGCTGGATCCTAGGAAACAGTCTGCTGTACCCGACTCCAACCTTCGAGGCCCTGGAGAACACGGAGTAGCTGCCATCTGGGCATTTGGGAGTTGTATGTGTGCAGCGTGTCTCTTGAAACACACTATCAAGGTATGAGCCACTCCAAGCCGTTCTTTCAGTGGAACTCAAGGCTGACTTGAAACTATAGCAACTTGATTTGGAGCTTTCTCCAACCATCCCATCTTCTGTGATTCCCGCGCTCCCCTTTGTGTTGCTCACAAATGACCTTCAAGTTCTCCCGCCTGTTACCTCTGAGCAAGGTCAGCCTCCTGCCGATTTACAGGTTACTAAACGATTTCTTTCCTCCGAGGTTGAAGAACTGGAACGCGAGTTTCTGGAAGTCAAGGATATGGGTCCTGGAACGGTGACAGAATGGTTGAAAGGGCTTCCCGGACGCGGTAGCGAACTCCGACATGACGCCTCAAAATGGGAGAAGTGGGAAGGTCTCGGTGGGCCTGCAAAAATGTGCTCTCTGCTTTACCCGGGCTACGTGAAGGAAGTTATGATCACTATGCCGGCCCCCACGACACCATCTACCGATCTTTCATCTTCAATGTTACTCAGTCACCCACTTCCGACTGCCATCCGCCAGCAACTCCCCCATGCCCGTCATGAGCGGACCGCGGCCGAAGTTGCTGAGCTCAAGGCACAGCGAAGAGCCGAGATCGAGCGGCGTGCGCTACTTTTGGATCCTCCATTGGGTCCAAATGTCCTTCGACACATCCCATCATTTCAAGCCGCTATGCAGATTGTCCATCCTCCTTTCGACGAGAAAGCCTGGGAAATTCTCAAGCCGCGGCTCTTGGCTCAACGAGCCGATGCTGAACAACGAGAAGGCGAGATTGCTGCCGCCAATCAGGCCAAGCAAGAGTCACATCTTGAGACGACCCTTGCTAGCACAAAGGAAGCCCGTGATCTTATTGACAAGGCTTGGGAAGATCAACAAGGACCGCTCCGAGAACGCATTTCTGGGTACGCAGACGAGATAATCAGAGACGGCTGGGGCAATGGCAAGAAAGTTACCAAGGAAACATGTGGCAGGTTTGCGATCGAGGCGCTTGGCTATGTACGGAAGCGATTCTACGCTGAAATTGCCAAAGATATTGAGGCTGCAAGGTCTGCTGGCCAAACGCCGCCTGTTGATCCGCCCGAAGGCCCCTTCACGCAGAAGCTCACACTGGAGAACATGAAATGGATCTTCGACACCAAAATCAAAACCATTACAGAACGCTACCGTAGGGAATTGTTTTATTGCAATGGATGCGAAGGGAACTCAAAAACATTCGGGTTCGAAGGTGTTATCCAGCACTACGCTGCAAAGCACACCAGCGCCCTGAGCTCGGGCAGTATCGTTGTCCATTGGAGAGCAGAATGGCCCGAACATCCCCCTTTCGCGGCTGAGATTCGACCTGTTCGACACCAGCCTTTCTTTGCGCCAGGACAGCCTGCTTTTCCCGTCACCGGCCCTCCGGCGCTCCCTATCAGCCACAGCTACCCTTCAGCACCGCTTGCCCCGAATCACCTGTCAACTTACCCGCCAACCCCATATGGATATGGTAACCCACCCTATAATGACCCTTATCAACCACCGCCACCGGCCTACCCCTTACAGCCAACCCACCCCGCACCTCCCTTTCCGCCACACCCTGGATATGAACACCACCAGCCCTATCCACCACCCTCTGATCCATATCTAGCTTACCAGCCTCCCGGGGGACAATATCATCCAGGTCCAGCTCCAGTTGTGGATCCAGCACACGGTTACCCTCCACAACCTCCTCAGGGTGGTCATTATGATCATAGTTACCCGCCGTACCCCCCCAATCCAGTCGGTCACCCTTATATCCCTCCACCGCCAGCATATCACGACATTCACAAAGCAAAGATTGAGGATGTGGCTCGCAATTCACGGGAGGTCTGGCAAACATTGGGTAATATACGAGGGCTTCCTGGTAGTGTGCGAGTCTTTGTGACAATTCATCACCTGGTCAAAAGATTCCACGCTAGGTTTTACGAAACGCCGCCGTTGGCGATTTTCATCGAGGGCCTGTCAAACAACAAGGACATGCGCCCTGTTCGCAACGTCAACGATCTCGTTTGCAAGGCTTGTCACCTTGGACTTGGAAACGCTGCCACGGTAGAGCAGGATCGAAAGAGCTTTTCGCTGCCCCAGTTAACGAACCACTTTCAGTCCAGACACGTCGCGCCTCTGCAGAGTGCACACGCGCCTCCAATGGATTGGACTTTGGACATGGTACTTTTGCCCGAGCTAGCTGCTCTTTCAGATCTTCGCTCTGCAATGTCAGAGGCACAGAAAGGCCTGCTAGTGGAAGCACTGCCAGGAATATTCCAACAACCCGCCCCGGCACTTGTGCCTGCCGGCTCTTACTATTCGCAGCCAGCAGCCAACCAATATGAGCAGCTTTCTCCTGCTGGGTACCCAACTGCGCAGGGAGCACCCCAAGCGTCCTCGGCTGCCGGATATGGCAATGCGGCTTCCTTGCATGGTCATTCTCGACCCGATGCTGGAAATGTCGCCAATGACACTCCTACTAGCGCGACCCCCACTGCAGTATCCGACAATGCTCTGGGTAACTGTAGTGAGGGTGGCGGACACTCATCGCAGGGGTCGCGCCCTCCCAACCGCAGGCAAAACGGATTTCAAAATTCGAAAAAAGCCTTTGGTAAGAACAAGCGTAAGAGGAATCATGACGGAGACGATTCCGGTGACCGTAGGGTCGGGAGAGACTTTCGAAGAGATGAAGCCAACTCTCGGCGCGGAAATACTGGCGATGATCGGGGTCCCTCCTCGTCAATCAGAACGGAGCGAGCGCCAGTGCCAGGTTCCTCTGTCGTCGGACTTCCGGCCCAAGATCACCAGACAGCCGATAGCCATGCAAACGATATCCTAGCAGCACTAGAGTCACAACTCAACCAACCACCTTCACCACGCTCCCATCAGCACCAATCACAACCTACGTCGGTATACCAGGAGAAGCGAACCACGCTTGTCCCCGTGGACCCTCCTCGGTACGATGCACGGCCCCATGCTCGGCAGCACGATCATGAGGATCGCCATCGATATCTCGAGCCACAGACTCGGGAAAGGACCTCGGTCGATAGGCGGCTCGAGCAGCAGTCCTCGTACCACCCAAGACCAGAAGCCGAACATCTCGATTATCGATACCCAACTACCCCGGGTGAGGTCACGGGCGCCAGGCATGCTGCTCCTGACGAGAGGTACTATTCTCGTCATGAACGACACGCCGCATTTTTGCCCGGGGAACCAGAACGAGCCGCCGGGCTGAGGGTAGTGAGGGAGGACTCTGACTATCCGCGGTATCGCGACGAATTCCGTAGACCGATGGCCCGGGATGAGGAGCTCATTGAAGTAGTGGAGGTCTTTGATGGGGAGCGTTCATATATCATTAGGCGGCCGGCTCGACGTGAGCCTGAGACTCGTTATATGTATGAAGAGCGGGCGGTTCCGCATCGTGAGCCGGTGGATCGCTATGCTGAGGGCGGTGAGTATGAATCTGGGTATGCGTCGGTTGCTCGGTCTGCAGGATCAATTCAGGAGATGGATGCTGCCAGGAGATATAGCATGGCCCCGGAGACCAGACGGAGGCCAAATGAAGGGGGCGCTTCCAATGACTACGTAGAGGAGTATGACCCCAGGTTTCCGGCAGCCTGATTCACCTCCTTTGGCTTGTGAGTTGAGGCACAGGCTGATGGGGGGTCTTTTTGCTCTTTATTATTACCACTCAATTGTGTAGGTGTATTTTTTGAGGAAAGACCCAATGGCATGAGCTCGATGGAGAAAGTAGAGCAAATTAGATTTGATAATCATAGTATAGATCAGCCATCGCGACTTTGGGAAATGGTATTGGCTTGGAAGGAGTTGATAAAATAAACTATCATGACCTATATGTCCAGATTCGGTGAATCTGCTTGGTTGACTGTCTGGGAAGTGGCGGTGTGTATTTGAAGAAGAGATGAATCTATAACAATGGACAGCCGGCTCGTACAGACAGACGTACCGAACGGGCTTGATTATGTTTGCCAGATGCTGTCGCTTGCAATCGCCTGAAGTATATGCTTCTGATCCTCCTGTGTGGCTGCTTCTCCTGTTCGGTATATTCGTCCGATGGTCTTCGCCCACAATCAGGGCTAAGTCACGGTTTTTACAAACGGTGCTGGTGACTTGCCGACAGCTGGCAACGGTATCCCGTGAAGTGGTCAGTATAAATCGACCGAAGAAGACCGTCGGCTTCAGGACATTACGCCCGTATGAGCGCCCGCTGACCGGCTGTCGAGGTCCAACAATCTAATTACTATTATGATCAGGGCATTTAGCATGCTCGGTTTTTCTTTGATCTGCGATTTTTGCAGTGGTTGGATTCCACATTTGCGGGCGTGACCTTGAAGCCGGGAGAAGTACGGACAGCTTGATCTTCTGCGGTATGGTACGTCTATAAAAGATCAACGATTCCCAGCTTTAACTATGCTAGACTCTAGATCTATTAGCCTTTGCTTCGTGTGGACTCTTCTTACTCAAATCCTTGCCTTCAAGATCTATTTGAACAGTCAAGAAAATCCACGAAAATGCAGCTCTTGTGTCTCTTGGTCCTACTTATGGGCGGTCTCGTCACTGCTCAATCAAATTTCCCACTCACAATGTCATCGAGCTCCTCTCCTGTTGCTGCAACGTTCCAGACCACACACGTCAACAAATCAGCCATATCGATTGTAGACATCAACCAGCGAAGCGCGACGACCACTGGAGCAGAACCCGATGTGACGGTGTATGAAACCACGGTGACCGAGACGGTTACTTAGACGTCGTGGAGAAGAGCAGGAACCGCGACATCAACAGCAACAGTGGCAGCAGCACCATCATCATCATCCCCAGCCAGTTGCGAAAACGACACCGCCGACATGGTGGAGAAGATCAGGACCGTCATGCCCAGATGCGACGACAGGTGCAACATCACACAAGACATCGCAAGGCGAGATTGCCGAAACGCCGAGGAAGCGGCCCCTTACATCGTCAAAAGCCTGTGCGGCTTCGAGCCCGGCGAGAAAGCTGCTGCGTTGGCGCACATAGGCTATGAAAGTAGGCAGCTCTATTATAAGAATCTGTCTGGGGGTAATAAAACTCTGGGGACAGCTGGTGGGTTGAGCTGGCCGGTAAGTCTTACTATCTATAGGTCTCCTTTTTTTCCCTTCTCGAGTGACTACGAGACTTGTGTTTTCTTTTCTTTTCTTTTTTTTGGTCGCTAGCTGATTTGTCTAATTCACAACAATATAGCGCATGAGAGAATACGCAGTTTCCATATGGGGGGAGAGTATGGTTGAGACTGGCCAACCAGGGATAATCATGAACAAGCTGTGGGCTGACGATTACTACAACTTCAACTCGACTGCTTGGTTCTTCCGTTACCAGTGTGACCCCTATACGCAAGAAGGACTGAGAAACGGCACGGAGGACGGGTTTCGTTATTTTCTGACCAATTGTTGGGGAGATGATGATATTGAATTAGACAAGAAGATTGCGTACTGGCGTCGTGCAAAGGCGGCCTTTAAGTTGGAGACGTAAAGAGAGGCATTGGGGAAGAAGGCATTGCGGTTGTTTCGGGATGTGGATATGCCAGAGGTAATACCACACAACTCTCTAGTATAGAGCCATTCACATTGTTGGTTCTTTGGTCATGTCACATCATTTGATCAAAACACTTGAATGAATAATGTACTTAAGATAGTCCAGAGACATCTTGATTATACCTATATCCTAAACAAGACATCTTCAGGACGTCATGACTATTCTTCCACGCTTGATTGTAATTGTTCAATGCCCTACTTGCTTTTACTTCTTTTACTTCCTCTTGCTCCTCTTGCTCTTGCTCCACTTGCTCTTTCTCTGCTTGCTCTTGTTCTACTTGCTCTTGCTCTACTTGCTCTCATGTCTCAGTCTCTACTTTCAGATCCACAACTTACAAAGTACCTAGGCTCATCGATAAATGCCACATAAGCCGTTTCTCGCTCTTCTTGCGTGATTGCTCGTCTTGGTGAGTACTTTTGTCTGACATATTTCTTGCAACCAGGAGCATCTCAAGGCTGTAAGGACGGTCCTGATGACCTGGTAGCAGCTGGCAGTATCACACCCTGAAGGTCGCCAGTATAATTCGTCCGAAGTTAACCGTCGGCTCCAAGTTATGAGGCCCGTTTTGTGTGTCAGCTGACCAGCTGTCGAGTACACGCGATTGGACTGTCATCTTGTCAACCAACCTAAGTCTCGCTCCCGTCCGATCTTCCCTTCATGCTCATTCCGCACGTAAGTGTCTCATGTTGGGTGTTTGAAGCCGCCAGTAGAAGAGGAGGGGTATGGTCTTCGTCCGTATAGGTCGTCTATAAAACATCGACGATTCCAGCTTTGACTTTACGAGACTCCAGATACTCCAGTTCTCCGCTTCTTACAGACCTGTCATTCCAAGGCCATCCTCTGGTTTACGATCCTTTCCAACAACGTCTGCTACCGCTGTTGCAACAATGAAGCTATCATTGCTCTCACTTCTTTTCGGCGGTGTCGTCACCGCCGAGGAAGCAGCACCCTTCATCATCGACAGCTTGTGTAATCTCGGCCCAGTCGCGCAAGCTGCCGTATTGATAGAAATGGGCTATATCAGTTCGGATTTTAACAAAAATACACAGACCCAACGAACATTCGCAGCCTATTTATTCGGTAAAGAGGCAGTTGATCACCTCGCCGACGACGAAATTCGCCGTATACTCAATGAAGACCAGTACAACTTCGCCACGCCTGCCTGGCTCCAGCTTAAATTTTGCGACCCATCTATTCTAGGCGTACTAAACACTGGCACAGATAAAGCGTATCTTACATACTGGAACCATTGTGCGTGGTATAATGTTCCAAGAAACGAGTCCAGATGGGAATATTGGCAGCGAGCAAAGGAGGTTTTTCACTTGTAAAGATAGGGACACGCCGGAGAAGAACGCAATACATTTGATCAAATCATGGACATGCTGGTAATGTTCGATCATTGTTTCTACCACATCACCCTCAAGTTTGGGGATTCACATTATCAAGTCAATTCACCAGATCCCACCTCGAGCAAAAACACTGGAATGAATAATGTACTTCAATTAGAGGCCATATAAGCCACTGAGGGAGCAAGTCTTCTCTCACATCTAAGCAGCCCAGCACAACCCGCTAGCCATCAAGTTTGACTCGAACCAAAAGCCATATGCAAGTTCAAGTGAGATCGATACGGCAAGGGACAAGCCCGCCCCCTGCTCTCTCTCCAAGCTGACTTCCCGGGTATCGTGATATGTATAAAAACTGGTTCCATATGCACCAGAAAGCTTCACTAAGTTGTGGCTTTCTGGTGCGCATGGAACCAGTTTTTGATATTATCATGATACCCAGGAAAGTCAGCTTGGGGAGAGACTTCCCGAGTATGTATGCGGTTCAAGAAAAGTTATAAAGAAAAAGGAAAAAGGTATACTCCAAACACAAGAGTGACAAAAAGAAGCAGCGCGGTCTATGTATGACCCGTGAGGTAGAAAGACACCATGTGCCTCCATCCAGAAAGAACCACAAAAATATGATACCCTGGGCAATAAAGCCCCCCTGTCGGCCCGGTGAGCCCTTTCCATAATAAATATAACAACAGATTCCGTACACCATGTTTCGCAATGCCAACTCTTCTTGCACAAACCCTTCCCCTCCGAGCTCATCCAGCTTCGGGGGAAGGAAGCAGTAAATTGTAAAGGAAACTTCAAACGCCCGTAAATGCTTTTATAACCCCCAAACAGACAAAAGGAAAGAAAATGTGTCGCTGTAGAAATGTGTTGATACCGATAATGTTGTACATTCGCAATCGCTTCATGATGAGGCCGGAGTATGGTGCTGTATATGGCGTTATGATGGCGAGGTTGCGGGAGGACGACTGGAAGATCGTCTTTTCAATCGCTAAGCGAGTTCCAACTTATTCATCGGGATCCTCCTCGATGGCGTCCAGGTTCGGCCTCACAGACTCGGGCGAAGTGGTGCCGTAGAGCCACTGATCTTCTTCATCGATGCCGCTTTCTGAGATCAGATCGGTGAAAACTTGAGCGTTGCGATGTATCTGTGTCGGCCGTTCGACAATCTTGCGATCCAGAATCATGGTCTCGGCCGTCTCCAGCCAAATTCGCTGAAGAATAGGAAGATCAGGGGCCAACAGCCTTGCCTCGTCCTTGCTCAACGCGGCCATGGGCATGCCGGCCGCTAAGCTGGTGTGGAAAACGAGGCTGTCTGGCTGCTTCCCTCGTGCCACGCTCATCTCCTGGTGCGGTTCGTGCGTCTTGCCGACGTTGAAAGAAGACTTTTTCCTCTTGAGCCCGAGCATACCTCTTCGCTTCTTTGGCTCTGGCTGTAGCTCTGCCGGCTGTTCGTGCAACGTGGATTCATACCAAGCATCCACAGCCGCCCGTCGTGCGTTGTACCCTTTCACTTCCCAGATCCTAAGCACCTCGCGCATGCCACCAAGGCACAGGACCGCCACATGAACCTCATCAGGTGGCCTCTCCTTCAGATAACCTCTGAGCGATCGCTCGACACGGCCGACATAGGATGGTGGTCGTAGCCGTCTGCAGAAGGCCCATAATACCAGGGGAAATGCCTCGTGAACGCGTAGAAGTGTGCGGTCATCGTAGATCTTCAGGATTTCGGTCTCGATTGGATTGACCGTGTAGGGGGTTTTTGACAAGCCGACCCCATCGTGCTCGGCCATATATTTGAGGTGTAGTTTCCGGTATGTCTCGAAGAAGTGGAAGACGGTGAAAAGAATAGGAATCAGCCGACGTCGCATGCGCTCGGTTTGTGGCGCATATTGCCTTCTTTTTTCTTCCGTGTTCAGGAGCAACTGTTCTCTGACTATCAACTGGCAGATTAGATGGGACAACTTGGCGGCAACGTGTAGCCGATGCCAGATCCCGCACAAGTAATGAAAGTTCAATGATCGACCCTGCGGTAAGGGATAGAGTCGTTTGGCGTAGGCGGGGATGTGGTGATCAAGATGGTAGCGCGTGATAGGAACTTCGTTCAGCGATACCAGCGCATGGAGGGATTTTGATGCTAGCCGCAAATTTAAAACATCAGACAGTGGGAGCGATGCAACGATCTCAACTTGCAGTTCATTGGGCAGCGCGGCAAAGAGCTGGTCAAATGGTATGCTGAAAAGGAGGTTAGCATCCTGTGGATTGGGCAAGCATGAATGTCAAAACATACAGTTGTTTAGTCGTCGATTCTGATAGCGAGACGCGAGGCTCAGGTTGTTCCGGACTTGGTGGAGATGGTACTGATGAGGATTTGGAACTGAATTTAGGCCTCCAACTGAAGACTTTCTTTTCAGGGCGCTTCTGCTCAGTCGGTTTGACAGCGACATCCGAACCTGGGGCGCCTGACCCGCGAATAGGAAGGATAAAAGGGGACTGTAGGAGCGTCGAGGCTGTCCCTTGCCCTTGGGCGCCATTTCGCTGGGCCTGAGCTTATTGGAGCTTCTCTAGATACTGCTCCGAACCGAATTCGGTGATATGTGCGTGGTCCATGATTCTGGGTTTTGGTCGACAGCGACCTCAAAAGATCTTATCGCGGCAGCGGAGATGAGGTAGACGATGTGTTGATCAAGGCGGCAACACAAACCAATCGCAATCTAACCATGATGGGACATCGGCCTCGCAAGTAAAGAACCGTCGAGAGATGGAGCACAGGTGAACCCTCCCAATTCCACAGCTAGCAAACGAGCGGAAGTCGCTTGGCGTTTCGAGCGACGGTTGATCGGGCGATTGGTGTCGAGATTCGAATGTCAAATCGGGGGGTCGAGGAGCGAAAAGCGCGCAACTATCGTCGATACCATAAAACCACTTCTTTCTTCCTCTCAACACAAGCGCCCAGATAATAACGAATGAATACGGGGGCGTTGCACGTCAGAGCTAGTCCAGACAGATTAATTCGGTTGGGCCGGATCGAGTCAGGTCAGTCGAAGGCCACGACAACGGACTCGCGGGAATAGGAATCCGGAAACTGGTCGTCGGAAGGTGTGGGCTACAATGCGCGCGACAAGTCGGCCGGTGGAAGGGACAGGATCACCTCGAGGTTGGAAGCAGGAAGTGCCTGGTAGGAAGAAGACGGGACGGGACGGGGTTTGACGGGTTTGACGGAGCTGGGATTGAGGCCTGTTTTGGAAGGGTGGGGGGGAAAGGGTGAAAGAGCGAGAGGCGAGAAGAGACAGGCTGGTGGACGTGTGCCCGAACACGCGCCGAAATGGATGATCAAAGACTCGAGACGGAACAGCAATACAGAAAGCACCGAGACGGTCGTGGGAGCCAATCGAGGCAGGGTCAAAATTGGAATTACAGGTGGCCGTTGCGGTATGGCCGGTGATCATTTGGGATTCGCGGGGGGAGGAAGAGAATGTGTGCGGTTGTAGGGATGGGATGAAGGTTTGGGGTTGGCGATGGCCCACACGGCGGTTTGGCCGGCGTAATAGTGGAGAGGCGCTGGAGTCGGGCCAGATTCTCGAGCCCTTGATGGCTTGCTGATGTGCCACGCCCCCTCCCCTCCTGCGAACCGTTTACCCCCAGCGGGTCTGCGCCAGCGAGCCAAATACCCTGATACCTCGCCGGTGCGGAGCCATCGCGGGGAAACTGTGGTACCCTGCTATCGCATACCCGGTGGTCCCCCCTGGATGACTGCTCGCGTTTCATTGAGGGTGTGTCCCAATCGGGCCTGTTCAGGGCTTGTTTCCTAGCGTCTGGCCTGCAGCCGTGTCAGCGCGACCGTTGGGCTGCGGACGTTGGATAGCCGGCGATTTGCTCGGGATGTCTCTTTGGTGTTCCTGCTGTGGCTGCACTAGCAGAGCAGCAACACCAGCTTAGCAGCCCGCTCTCACGGTCCGGTAGCGCAACATGGGGGAGCCTTGGCTGCGTCGTTGTGCATGGGGGCGGGCACGTCGTAATTTAGCCGAAGCCAATCACGGAACCCAAGAGGCACCGAACCTGGAGACGCCTGGAATTTCCATGCGGGAAGCCACCAGAGCTTCCACCAGAAATCCATTCTTGAGCATCTCATCATCATCATCGTCACCCGCATCATCAATAAGCAGCAGTATCCGTATCAGCTAGCATCACCATTATCGCCGGCTGGATATCTATCTCGCCCATGTCATTTATTCAAGAACAAGATGTAGGTATCCTTTCCAATCAAGTCTATGTACGTAGTGTAGTGTACAGTACGTGCTGATGAAGTCACACAGGCATGTCTGGTAAGGTACATCTCCACGCATCCACACGTGGGACAGACGTACAACGAGGCGCTGAGACTCGAACGTGCGTACGTGTAGATCTCTCGCTTGTTACTTCCTTTCCTCGCCATTTTGTTTCTGAATTTATCCTTTGTTCGAACTCGCTTTTCCCGTCTGCCAGACATTCCAGCCAGCCAGCCCTGGGTCGCCGCACTGTTGGTGAACATTGGTTTCATACCTGGCAACTTCGGGAATTTGACCTACCCCTGACTGCCATACAGAACGGAAGAATGAGGCTGGCAGGTAGGTCGTACAGAAAAAAGGTACAGCATATGACTTGACCCGAAGCAACCAGAGGGCGTCGAGAGATGAATTGTGCGTGAAGGACCCGTGGGGCCCTGCCCTCGGCAGTTGGGCGAGCAGTCTCGTCTGCTGGCGTGACGAGGTATAACTCACCAGTGATATCACCACCGCATAAGAGTGTTGCTCCCCGAATGCGACCATAAAACGGTCCTTCGAACAGTTACCTATCACATCACACCCCCTTTAGCCCCCGTGCCCTCTACTGGTCGTGTAACATACTGCGTACGGACTGATCGTTGGGCAATCGACTGAGCATCTAACCGCACAATGGACTGACGAGGGCGGAGTAGAAATGACGAAATGCTCTCACGCCTTTAATGGTCAACACTTGGGAGCACCTTTGGCTGGAGCCGATAACAACGACAAAGTTGTCCTAGCGTTAGAGACGAGGCAAGAAGTTAACGACTCCTCCTTGTGGTCCCAAATGGTTTTCAAGACGCTAGGTATGCAGATTACCGAGCTCTTGACCGTGCGATACCGTTGATCTTCTGTATCTCCATCATACAATGACAATCCCGACAGTCTGGCCGGTTTGATCAAACATTTGCTCACCTGTTACAATCTAACCGTGCCGGCTGGCGCCCGGGGCTACACTACACTGAGCGATTACGTAGTACCGAACTGGGCAATTCCAGCGACAGTTGAGTCGTCACGGCCCTACTCCGGTCGTTTTTTGATGTCGTCCGCTCGGAGCCGGATCTCGGCCATGGGAGCCGTGTGGGGGTTTGGCCACGGCCTCCTTTACTCAGAGCTTATGGAAGCCGCTCAGTATTGCATCCAGACGTCTCCTGTGTCCCGGCCGTCATCGGGGCTTTGCCGACCCAGATCTGTCAAACCAGGCCGTGTCCCGGAAAGCAAACCTTCGGCCGAGTCTGGATTTCCACGTCGTTCAAAAGCCTCCATCTCTCCGCCCAACTTGACCACACAACGCCTCGCCCCCCCTCACGGCTGATGTCCCAATGTAACGAGCAGCTTCCCTGTCCCATCTTGTGGCCAGCAAGCATCCTACCACCCAACAACTATCATCAAATCCAACCTCTCGCTTGCTTCGCCCGACATGCTCAACGGCAGTATTTCGGCCATAGTGTTGCGTCGAACCACTGGCTCTTTAAAGGGTACAACAACCACGCACCGCACAGAGGAAACGCAAGAAACGTTTCATTGGCAGCTCTATGTCAACCTCGGTGGTAGATTCTGGTCATCTGATGAGCGGTGATCGGTTCAAGGCACCGAGCACGGCGGTTTCTCCTCCCCACCGAGACTACATGTCTCAGACTTCTCCACGACTGCCACTCCCCACGCACTGAACTCGCCAACATTGATCTTACCAGCTATACTTACAGCGGAAGAGTACCGAGTCCTCACGCGCCCAACATGCCCTCCTTTGAGCTGCCTTCGACTATTACTCCGGACGAACACGTTTCCGACCGCTCAGATGGGAGCAACATCTGGATCTTGAAGTGTTAGCCCGGGCCGTCAAGTGGAGCCATCTTCCGGTGGAGGGTCCTTCAGTTCACCGGCTCCTCCGTGCCGTGCCAAGGAGCAACTCCGACCTAAATGCCGGCGCCGTCCCGGGGCTCTCCATTGGCCAGCTTGATCGCAGCGCACCTTTTCGAGAAGACTCTGCCAAGTCATCCTGGTCATCGCGCTCTATGATGGGGGCCATATCATTGGATGCCACCAGTCCCATCAACATCACTCTGCTTGGTTATCAGAAGCTTGGTCATCCGACGCTGGCCCTAGCCATGCTGCCAGATAAGATATCATTCCGTCCTCCTATATTTGGGAATCGATATGAAGTGACTACGAATGGATAGTTGGTGGGCCGAGGAGGAACATGGGAGCCGTGGTACAAAGGCCGACAGCAATCGCCAACACCGTTTTCTTCCTGGTGCTCGAATCAGGGTCACAATCGGCCATGCCCGGCTTGTCTTGAGACGGTGAAGTATCCCGTGTCTCAATCCGTCTCTGAGCACTGTGCCATCATTCAGGATACAACGATCAATCACCGTCACACCGGCAATGAAGTACGGAAACAAAACTATCAACGCCAACAGAGCGGTTCTGATCCAAAATGTCAATCTAGGGCGGAAGCCCTCTGGAACTGCCCCCCTTCCAAGACTCTTGTCCCGATTTGGGGAGGGTGTTGCTCAATGCCAAGCGGCATGGAGCTATTTTTGGAAACTCGATGGTGCCAGTGCCCCTCACTGATTTTCTGCCCCTCTCGGTAAGGTAGGAGGCGCCAGAGATGGTATCTCGCTCCTCCTTTCCTTGATATTCTAATTAGTTGTTGAATCCCGAGGCCTTGTATGTGGTGGTGCTCAGGAACGACGTGTCTTGATCGCGCCATGGGTAGCGCGGCCACAGCATCAGGACATGGTAGGTGTTCTTCTAGAGACTGATGATGGTCTATAATCTGTACATATATATTGTATCAACAACTTGTTCGGTTGGCCAAGACAATGCGTTCTCAACGGGCGCATTGGCTCATGCACTGGGGCTCTTTTCCCATGCACCATCCCTATGGTCTCTCTTCAAGCACGCTTTTCCCTGGGCCGGCCCCTCGCGTCGTGGATGGACTTTTCCCGAATCTGGAATCAATGGCCCCGGGACCCCGGACCTGTGGGGGAGTAATGGACGATCCTCGCCCTCACTCGCGGGACCGCGGGCCTTATTGTTTGTCAGTCAGACTGATAGGTGAAGAAAGTATATTCCAAGTCAGATGAAGGCGCTTCCCATTCCCATGTCGCCCCTTTGCTCTCTCTTCTCCGTTTTTCTCTGTCCTGTGTGGAAAGTCTAATTCTTGTCTTCAACCTGTCTTATCTACGGCTACAACTACCGTAGCACCTTTGAGCCGGGAGACCTACCATTTCGTACAAGATTTGCAGCCCGCTTCCTGTGCCCCTCGTCACAGTTTTCCCCCGCCACGGCTGCATCTGTGCATACTCTGCTCATATTAGCCTACACCAAGAGCCAGGCGGTTCTTTGCTCAGTCTACCTTCACCGCGGTAGTAGCAAATCTCTTGGTACCTACCCTCTCCCAAGGTACGCAGCTGCAATCTACCCTGCGTTTTTCCCCTATGGCGAGCCAGGGCCCGGGCCAGACACCCCAACTTTCACTTCTCGCTGGATTGACTCCTCTCAGGCCTCCTATCTGCCTGTATCTATCTGGCACGCGTCAAGCACAACCCCGAACCAGGGTCTCAGCACTTCTCCTCTCCTCGGCCCAGTCTTGGACACGGTCTGTCTTGTCCGAGCCATCAGCCCGCTATCCGCCTTCACACTCTCTGGCATCTAGCCTTGCCTCTCGGACCGTCTCTTGACGGACCCGACTCGGGCGTGTGTAACCGGCAGGCTTTGAACCTGCGATCCAGCCAGCTACGGGGGGTCTGAGTTGATACCCTGTTCCCTTTCATCCTCACCTCAGCCGCGCCCCGGAAAATATACGGCCGAAGGGCTACACCTTCACCGAGCTTTCTTGCTAGGTGATCGCCCCCCCACCTCAAACCCCGCCCCACTCATTTTCCTGTCAGCTCTGGCGCTCGGGTCCCTTAGGTTGTGCTCTTGTTGCCTCTGTGTTCTATCTTCCTCTCCCCTTTCTTGTTCGTTGTTATCAAGAGAAACCACCACCATGACCACGGCCGCTAGGTCGGTGGCGGCGGTGACGGCAGCGACGACGACAGCTGCCGAACCCCTGGATGTGGTCGAGACGCCCACGTCACCCTCGTCGGGCCTGGCGCTCTCCCGGTTCGAGTTCGAGACAGGCAAGGGCAATGAGGGGACAAAGGTGCTGATGGTGGAATGGGATGCCTCGGTTACCGGGGAGGAACAGGGAGAGAGCAAGACGAGAGAAGCTGGGAAGGGGGCAGATGGTGCCAACGACTGGGAAATATCTTGGGAAGGAAAGCCATCAGCGTTGGCTGTCCAGGATATCGACGGGGGTGTTGGCGTCAGTGGTAGCTCCGGCGGCAGCACAAGACGCACTTACTTCCTTCTGCCTACCGGAGCGCCAGTGCCGGCGCTCGTTAATATCACACGCAAGGGTGGGCTGGACGGCCCCGTGTTACGTACGATGCCCATGCCCGCCATCTTTCCGGCCGAGCTCACCGGCAAGCAAGAGGCCGGTCTGCGAGGTGTGCTTCATACAATATGGGCAAAGAAGCGGCTAGCAGAACTGCAGGCCGAGATCGAGGTGGAAATGAGCACAAATGGAGAGAGTGTTGGACTGGAGATGGCGGCGCAAGAACGGCAGTGGATTGTTGACCACTTTGGACTGGGCCCAGATCACGGCGCGCCCAAGCCGACCAGGCTGCATATACCACAAACGACGGCCGGGCCAGCAAGCCCGAGGAGTCCGATAGGGGGGAAGCTAGGTGAGAAACTGCGAGGGTTGAAGCTGGCGACGAGTCCGGCAGAGTTGGCTGCTGCCACCCAAGGTATGTTGAAAGCCCGAGATATCTCCGCACCATGGCTTTAGAGGGCAGTTTTACTTACCCGTCACTCACCAGCCTCAAAAGATACACAGCGTCGTGCTCAGTCTGCCCTCGCCACGTCCTCTACCGCTGCTTCAGATGCAGCAAACCAAGCAGGGCGGGGTCTCGCATTGGGCTCAGCAGGCGCCGGTGTTGCTTCACTGGACGCCGTTATTGGAAACAGTCTACCCCAATCCTCTTCGGCAGCAGGAAAGCCAGGGGCAGAGGATACCACCGAGGAGGATTTATTTGCGTTGCCCATGAGCCCCCGAAGTCCAGAGATGAAGAGGAGTCCGTTCAGCATTCTATAGCCCCGTGGGATCACGAGTTCTCATGTGTAAGACAAGGACTATCTAGAGGAAGGCTATATCATGTAATTGGCGGTGGCCGAATGTAGAGCATGGTGATTCATATTATATCTCCTCTTCCTGGGCGGACACAGCGATGTGTCGGAGCTCATTCCGTAGCTGCAACTTAGATGGAACAAAAGCAAGCCCCTACAAACTCCCCCAAAATCCGACACAGTCTCGCTCACCTCCACCCCCCAACCCTCCCCTCATCCCACCTCTCCCTCCTCTCCTGCCTCAAATAATACAGCTTCTTCGCCTCCCTATACCTCCTAATCCAATCCCCCACCTCCCTCTCCGTCGCCAACCCCCCATCCCCCTCCCCCTCCAAGAAACTCTCCTCCAGCGCATAACACACCCCCTCCTGCTCCTGCACCCCCTGGCTTAACCGCTGGTACAAACTCGCCGGCGCAAACGGCGCCAGCGCATGGTCCATGTCCGCTTGCTTTGCCCTCCACTGCCTCACCAGCGCGTGCGTAGACAGCAGCTGCGCCTGCGTCGCCGACCTCTGATGAGCCAACCTCGCCTCCAGCTCGACAAGCTGAGCAGCTCGCTCCATGTTCTCACCCAGCGCCGCCCGCAGCGCCTCATGAGACGAGCCCAGAGAAGGGTGGATCGTCTGGGGCGAGTGCGTCAGTGCCGAGAGCTGTGCCGGGTCAGAGAGCATCTCGGCCAGGTCATGTTTTCTGTTACTTGCGAGTAAGTAATCAAACTTGGCAAAAGATTATGCCACCGACATTAGACAAAAGTCATGAAAAAAGAAAAAAGAAAACAAAAAGAAAAAGAAAAAAAAACCTTACGATTTATCCTGCAGGAATCTAGGTAGCCACTGGTCCCCTGGATCGGGAATCTCCTGCGCCTGAGCTGATGTCCCGTTTGACGCGGATGAGCCAACGTCTGTCGGATGTAGCCCACCAGCTGTGACGGCGGCTTCGGGGGGCGGAGGCGGAGGGCGGGGTGCTTGGGACGGCGGCGGCCCCGCCGGCACCGGCGTGCTCATCCCACTGGCTTCATGACTTCCTGGTGGTTTCGGTGGTGGCGCGGGTGGTGTGTGTGAATACATTGTGGGTTGCTTGGTTTTGTTGATGGTGAGATGAATAGCGTGGTTGGTTTAAAGGTGGAAGTGGATTCGCCGCGTGGCTGCGAACGTCATGAGAAGCTTGTGGTCTTGGGTTTGGCTTACGCATTACAACCAAAGCCCTGACGTGTCCCAAACATGCAAGATTAGGTCATGATAAAACAAATGAAACATAACCAGGGCGAAAGGTGGTCCTATACCCATTGTTTAGTACCCTATCTACAAAATCTATTTCGCTGTGTTGTCCAAGTGTGGCCATGCCAAGAACCACCACATAGCTGCATGCCTGCTTCCCAGACCTCAAAAGCACAACCATTGACACCGCTCATGAACTATACACGTCAATCTTGCTTTTGTACTACAGCCCCCTGTCTTACGCTGCACAGTTTCAGAAATGCAAACAAACGCTGTGGTATCGCAGTACACCAGATATTGAGTTTTTCACCCGTGAAGCCAAAGTCCACTTCTGCCAACATCATGGGTGCCCATGCATGGAATTTCCCAGCATAACAAAAACAGCATCTACTTCTGATCAAGCTCCACATAGTTGGCAGGGAAGAGACCCTGCTTCCCCTTGTAATGTCCAAACCACCAGTCCTCATCTGGGAACTCCAAGTTGGTCACCGTGGCGCCTTCCGGAAAGCTGAGTTCTGTACGATATCAATTAGTCTCCGTTTTCGGAAGGAATTAAATTTATGCAAGATGTCAGTGTTTACCATTGTCTTCAGCTGCTTCGTAATCGAACTGAGCTGTGGCAGTTGGCCCAGTTGCTGCAGCGGACTCTGGCTCTGGCTGGGATGTAGGAGCCGGGGGAACAGGGGCCGCGACGTCCTCTTCAAGAACCTCGACGTAGTTGCAGGGGAACAAGCCGCTTTGGCCTCGAGCATTTGTGCCCATCCACCAATCGGGATCCACCTGCTCGATGTTGGTAATAATCTCGTTCTCGTGAAGCTCAAGCTCATTATCCTCGGCCTTTTCGTAGTCAAATAGGACTACTGCACGGAGACCGCCAGGAGTGCCGCCGCCAGGTCGGGGGGCTTCGCTGGCAACAGCCGCAACGGTCGCGGCAGCTGCCCGGGGATCATAGGCATCCTCCTCGGCTGGGAGATCTTCCTCACGAGGTATCTCCTCGGGTACAGGTACAGGGCGGGTGGGGAGCGCCTCAGCAGGCCGCTCGAACTCTGGGACAGCACTGCGTGCAACCGGCACCGCAATGCGCACAGGAGACGGTTCTCTTTCCTCGTAGTTCCGAGATGGAACAGGGGGCTCTTGTTGCTCCTCTTCCTCCTCTTCCTCTTCCGCGGGAGCTGGTCGGGACGGAAGCCCGGGCAGCGCAAACCCTCCCGCAGGCCGGCTTGCCTGAGGGGGTGGCGGAGGTGTCGGCTCCTCTTCAGCCGGGGTAGGAACAGATGGTGCTGAGCGTGAAGAGACGCCAATTGGTGCTTGGTCCTTGAATCTGTCACGCAACGCTGCGATGCCGCCGGGAGAGGGCGCGGCTGGCTCGGGCTCGGGCTCGGGCTGTGAGCGATCAGTCCCACCCGTAGTATGCTTCTCCACCCCTCCGCGCCCAAAGTTGGTCGTGCTGACGGGAGCCCAGCTCTTCCCTGAATAACCGCTCTTCCATTCGCTGCCACTCTTCTGGGCCGTTATTTCAGGGGCGGGCGCAGGCGATACCGACGAGATAGATCCACCCTGCTTGGCCTTCTTCTCCGCCCACAATTGGGCGGGTGTTTTGCCTCCCTGGTCAGCAAAGGTACGGCTGGCGGCGCCAACAGGTGGAGGCGCCGGGACAGACGCAGCGCCAAAAGGTGTGGGCGTGGGGGCTTTGGTTCCCGTGAAGGGTGTGCTGCCAAACTTTTTGGCAACCTTGGGCTTGGGTAGCTCTGTGAGGCGTTCTGACTGAGTGAAAGCGGCAGTTCGCTCGGCGAGAGACTTTGGGGCCGATGGCTCCTCTGGCTCTTCTACTGGGCGCTGTGATTTGGCACGAATGGCACTAATGTCAACCTTGCCCACCGGCTCATACGCTCCCTTTACTACAGTAGGGCGATCGTCTTGCTTTGCCTGCGCTCGCAAGGCATTAATATCAGGCTTTCCAATGGGCTGATACCCCCCTTTGACGATATCGCGAGCCTGGTCTTCTTGCTGTGATGGGGTGCTATGGCGGGACTCATCGGGATTTCTCCTCAAACCAGCGATGTCGACCGTTGTTGGCTTGTACGCGGGCGCTACCTTTTCAAGTTGAGTGCGGGAGACGGGAGGTGCGTCTGCTCCCCAACCATCATCATCGACGTTATCCTGCCTCCGATTGCGAGATGCAGCAAGAGGGTTGAACGAGGTGCCCGCACTCGAGGTAGTCGGTGTGAAGACGGGCTTCTTGGCAACCGGCGGCGGTGCCGCAGCCGCAGCAGGAGCTGGGGCAGATCCAGCCGAGTATTTGGCACCTGAGGCATCCGCCACCTTCTGTACAATGGTTTCGGGCTCGAGATCGACATCGGATCGTGCGGTGATTTGAACGTGGTAGCCGGTGAGAACTTTTTGGACGGCGGCGACGTGGCTCGTGAAGTAACCTTTGGTACGCTCGGGGACACCTCCACCGCACCAGGCAATGAAGACGTTTTTGGGCAGGCCACTGTTTGGATCCTTGACTCTGACGAAAGCAAACTGGATGCGTCCTTCATTGAAGTCCTCGATCAGGTCGGCAAGCTCACCCTCTGTTCGGGAAAACGATGGTTAGCAAACCCCAAGCCGGAAGAGGCGGGATATCTGCCAGAAACTCACCGCCAGTGGTCTCGACTCTGAGAACACTTTCTTTGGAGCCAGTGTTTTGGAAGGCGTTCAGTAATGGAGCCTGCACCGTGAAGAGAGCCCAGCGGGCTGCCGTGGGCGAGGTTGATGACAGCGTGCCATTGATGACGCCTTGGTAGCTGTTCTTGATGGCCACGCCGTTGGTGGACAGATTGAGTGAAGACATGATGGTTGTATAGTGATTCCAGAAGATGTCCGGGTCGAGCAAAACTGAAGGACACCCAATGCTAATAAGAAGACTTTAAAAAAGGAAGCTGAGTGTTGCCTTGCAAGCAAGTTGAAGAGCGGGAACTGGGAACGGAGAGGGAGCTTCCCAGAAGGTTGCCGACCCGACGTCAAAGAGGCTGTGCGCCTCCCCTGACAACCGAGCCCACCCAATCCCCAAGGTAGGTCTTGGCGCGCATCTCCCCAATTGGGGTGCTGTGATTGGGCAAGCCGCGCCGCCCCGGTTTTCTGCAGCATCACTCTCACTTGTACAGCATGCTGTATACGTAACAACGATATCCTGAATGCCTCTTCTCTCACGTCCGTAAACATATCAAATGAGCCAAGTGACCCGGATGCTGTGCAGCTTCAAGCGTGATCCAATGTAGTGATGCTATCCTATCCACTCAACACATCCAACGCGAATGACACTCCACACCATACCAATTGCCCTCCCATCTCTCCCCATCTCCTTTTAAATTGCCGTCGTGTGCACAAAACAATGAACCGACCCAGTCGAATAATAAAAACATCCTGCCCAAAACTCTAAACCAAAGCCAGCAAAAAAAGAGATGCGATAAGATATCCCAGCCACACAGTTCTCCTTACCGTCTAGCAGCACTCCATACAGCACTCGCAACAGTCGGCGCAACACTCGCACCCTTCTTCACACAAGAAGCAGCAGCACATGGCTGCTAGACAGCCTTTAAGACAGCCGCCGCCGCCGCTGCTCTTTTTTGAAGGCGCCTGTTGTTGATACTGCATGGGGCCCTGGGGTGGGTAGTAACCTTGTTGTGGTGGGGGGCCTCCGTAAGACTTTAATTTTCGTCGTTAGCATCTCTCGGTCAGGAGAGATTCTCCTGAGGGATCGACCTACGGGCTGTGGATATTGAGGATAACCCTGTGGTGGATGGGGTGAGGCATAACTCTGTTGCGGCGGGCCTTGTTGATAATACTCGGCAGCCGACATTGTGCAGGTCTCCAATGAGCTTCTCTTCCAGCCGGTGTTTTAATGGTCTAAAAAGTCAGGTACGTAGGTACCCAGACAGAAATCTAGGTGTAATCGTGATATAGGTTGGCTCTCAGAGGCGTATGAATTGTAGGTCAATTGCGGATCAGGATGGAGAAAGACGGTGTGTGTCGTTGTCGTGTTGGAAAAGGCGGGCTTGCACCGAGTATTGGAAGGGTCTGCAGATGGGGAGGCTGGACGGTGAATTAATGCTGGAGGGGCACTTCTTCTCGCTAGCAATGGATGGATGGAAAGTGGCGGAAAACAACACAGACTTCCTTCCTCCCTCCTGCGAGTCTGCCAATCTTTAATAGAAGTCACCGGCTGAGCTGGAAAGCGCGTGTCATGCTTCGTAGAGTCGAAAAAGGGACGAAACTGCAACCTGCAACCGGCCCAGTGTCGACGACGCTAACAAGACCGACCGGCTCTTTAGGATAGTTTACACTATCTCCAGCGCGTTCAAGGTACAGTACCCAGCCAACACTGCTCTTCAACTCTATATCTATCCATAGGTAACGCCGCACCGGGCTTTGGAACCGGCGTCTGCGCATCGTGCTTTGGCTTCAGTACCTAAACGGTGACGGTGTCGGTATTCGGGTTTCATCATGGAGTGTGTTCAGAACTAGTCATGTCTGTGTCTTTGTGAACTCGGTCAGCGAAAGCCAAATGCTGTAAAAATTACCCAGCACAGCCCATGCATATTTATGATTCTATATGGAGATTGATTGTATGAAGGTACTTGGTTCTCTTGTTGATAACCTTGCGAAGGTCCAAGAGAGCCACTGTCTGTGGTGAGAGACAATAGCAAATGACGCAACAAATATCTGGCCAATCATGGCTTGTGTTTCCGGACTGCGGGGTCATCCGTCATCGGTCCCAGCTTTACCGCAAGTAGTGTAAATGGAGGGGCAAGGCTCGGCACGGTTTTGGAGAATGTTCGATTTAGTTGAGCCACTTGAACTTTGGGATCACCTCATTGAACAGTACGCATCGACAGCCACGCCTTGAGAGTTTTTCCTCCCCCGGTACTCCAACTCACAGAGACAATATAATCAAACGCGCGTAACTCGGCGAATCACACCATGTCGACCATCCAGGAGATCACCAGCCTTTCGGACTGGGAGAAGCACGTCTCCTCGTTGTCGCCGTCAACACTCCTTATCGTCTCTTTCCATGCGCCATGGGCTGCTCCATGCGCACAGATGGCAACTGTTTTGTCCACACTAGCGAGCGAGTACCCCGTCACCGAGCCAGCCTCCACATCATGGGTTTCCATCAACGCAGAGGATCTTTCGGACATCAGCGAGGCCTACAATGTGACGGCCGTTCCATTTCTCGTTCTGATTCGCAACGGCCAGGTACTCGAAACCGTCAGCGGCAGCAGCGCCGTCAAGGTACGGAATGCGATCGAAACTCACGCGGCTAAGCCGGGCGCCCCTTCGACAAATGGTGCAGCGGGAGCAACAGATGGCAACGATGGCGAGGTTGCGACCGAGGAGGATCCAGAGAAGAAAAAGGAGGAGCTGTTCAAGCGCCTCGGAGACCTCGTGAAGGCGGCTCCTGTGATGCTTTTCATGAAGGGCACTCCCAGCGAGCCCAAGTGTGGCTTCTCTCGGCAGCTGGTGGCAATTCTGCGGGAAAACGCTGTTAAGTATGGCTTCTTCAATATCCTGGCCGATGATGAAGTCCGCCAGGGGTTGAAAGAATTTGCCGACTGGCCAACCTACCCCCAGCTTTGGGTTGACGGCGAGTTGGTGGGAGGGCTTGATATTGTATGTTTTACCCTACCACACATCTCTGCCCGTATGTCCTTGTGCTAACAGAAACTATAGGTCAAGGAGGAACTGTCCAACGACGCCGATTTCTTCAAGGCGTACAGTATCAAATCCAATGGCGAAACTGCTGCCGCCTGAGCAGAGAGGTTCCTATCATAGAAAAAAAATGAAATTAAGACCATGGAGAGTAGTCTAATATGCTCATCAAAGAAGATAGCAGTAGGTTATCATTGGCTGATGATTATGGTGTTGATTGGTTCCATAACCGCTGCGCCGGTGGTCCGGCGTGGTGTGTGATGCTAGCAACAGGGGGGGCCTGCTGACAAGCTGACGACTACGGGCAGCCTTCCTCATACGCAACACCGCTCTGCCGGAGGTTGTTGTCTGCAGATGTCTGTGAGTCATCAGGATGACGACGAGAATGGGACGGGAGGAATTAATAAGCAGTTGTGTGGGGTTTAGTCCAGACCTGAACATTGTTCGCAGCTTGCAATGTATGGTAGGTGAAGATATGAACCACGGGTATACGGCAAGATAGGCCATGAGAATACAGGATGACTCTCAAACTTATGTGTAGACTCGTCTCTGTTCAATCTGCAACATGGCGGGCGAAGTGCTTCGCATTATCACGCCATCTTGACCCTACATCACAAGCAACCGCCAGCATCTGATAACAACTACAGTATGGAATTATTTGCTGGCCAGATGGGGGGAAGGTGGCCCACGTTGGTGCCAGAAAGGCCAAAGTCTAGGCCAAGACAAAGAACTGCCCGGATGGGGAGTGTGATGTACTCGAGCTTAGTTCTACCTAGAATTTCTAGAAAGGTACCTATGTGAGTAGTTCCACCCCCACTCAATAAGAGCGGCAGCCCCACCAACAAACATCCATGGATGGGGGAGGGGAGAAGCGGGACATGGTCGCATCGCAACCCGATGTTTGCCTAGGGTCTTCTCCAACTCCTACATAGTAGCAGCATCAGCCCCCATTTCTCCTTTCTTCGTTGTTTTGTGCTTTGCGTCTTCCTTTGCGCCAACCGCCAATTCTCTATTTCTTGCAGTTCGCGCTCGCATCTAAACCGAGCGCCTCTGTTCCAACCCGTCGATACCTGCGCGGCGTGAACCCACGAACCCACCTCGCGACGTTAGCAACCAACCGGCATTACCCTGTATGTCAGACTACGCGATATTGCTCGGCGCTGGACTTTGAAGTTGTCCATTTCTCTGTGAGGGCGCTCTTGAGCTCGAGACAAACCATTCGGACTCCCAGCAAGGACAACTACGTTGAACGACAACTTTCTCCGTTCTCTTCAGGTAGTTGCTGCCACACTGCCTTCAGACGGCGGTTCCCGAACCATCCGATCTTGTCATCAAGAAGACGAAGGAGGTTGAGACAAGCCTGGGCGGCGGGTCTTCCTGTCTCCACACATCTACCCCGGATCTGCAGTACATCCGGGGACAACTGGAGCATTGAGCTTTGTTCAAAAGGAGAGAAGTTGCGTGATTAGAGGGGAGTTTCCCGCGGGGCACGCTGTTGAAGAGGCAATCTTGGTGGATTCTGGGGTGGTCATCCCGTGGTTCTGAAAGACCTACTTTCAAAAGGAAAGTTGGAAGCAAGGAGCGAGTTAGGCAGACACCATGACGCCGACACCACCTTCAACTACTCCTTCATCGAACGGGCGGTCGCCTGATACTCAGTTTCGGGTAGTCCGCAAAAGAAATCGAGTACCTTTGAGTTGTTACCCCTGTCGGCAGAGAAAGTAAGCATTCATTTTCCCCTCCCCGGCGTATCTTGCTCTGATGAACAGTCCATAGCTGACAACAAACTGCAAAGGCTGTGAGTTTGAAACGGTGCTTATGGTGGTGAGGCAAGGCGATGAACGCCAGCTTACACTCTTTTTAGGAAATGTGACAGGTCTCATCCATGCAGCAATTGCATGAAGCGCGAGGGATCAGATGGAAGCGCATGCTCTTACGCCGCCCCGACCTCGCGCAAAAAGAACCAAAGCCAAGGAGAACCAACACCAGATGATATGCAGAACAGGATCGACAGGTTAGAAGGGTTGGTGCTATCCTTGATGCACGGCGGTGCAAATATCGAGGTCCCGGCACCCTCAGGTACAAATAATAAGGCCACATCCGATCATGCAGCCCGCAACACACCTTCCACGGTAGACAACAGCTCTTCCGTGACCAAAGCCGACTCACAGTTAGAGGATACGGTGTTGGATGGCGATGAAAGCGACATCGACGATGTTGCCAACTCGCTCGGAGTACTGAAAGTTGATCCAACAAAGAGCAAACATATCTACCTTGGAGAGGAACATTGGCACACCATTTTACTCGACATTGCTGAGGTCAAGAATTATTTCGCATCCCACAAGAAGGAGCTGGAGAACAGTTATGAACAAGTCAAGCGTAGCAAACCTTCGACAGCCATGGCTCCGCCCGCTTTGTTGATTGGGGCCATACCGGCGACCGAGGTCGAGCTCAGGGCTGAGCTGCCGCCCAAGTCGACAGTCTTGACGTTGTGCGGGAGATACTTCAACTCCATGGACAACGCTGTTAACATCATTCATGCGCCCACCTTCCACCAGCAGCTTCGAAACCACTGGCAGGACCCATCCAAGACGCCAATCATGTGGCTAGGGCTGCTCTACTCAATCCTGTGTTTGGCTATGCTTTCATATCACAAGGTCGGGGATGAGCCTCCCGAGTGGAAAGGGAGAGCCCTTGAGCTCGCAGATGAGTACCGGCTGCGGACCGTGCAGTGTCTTATAGCGGGTGATTATACAAAACCTGCCGAGTATACCGTCGAGACCATGATCTTGTATGCCTTTTGCGAGTACTCCTCCCGTTGGGATGCTGATCTGGGCTTGTGGTTGATCATCTCGCTAGTCACGAGAGTAGCACTTCGAATGGGATATCACCGTGATGGTAAATGGTTTCCCACAACCATCACTCCTTTTCAAGCTGTAAGTGATGCCCATGGCCGATCATCCTCCTGCATTACAGACAAGTCGGCTTACTGATCGCTTCGGCCGCCGGTGCATACAGGAAATGAGACGGAGAACATGGGCCTTGGTCAGAACGACAGATATATTCTTTTCCCATCAAGTCTCACTTTCGAGCATGATCAATGAGAACGACTGTGACACTGAGTTGCCACACAACATCTTTGATGAGGAGTTCGGCCCAGACACAAAAGTACTGCCTCCATCCAGGCCAAACTCCGAGCCGACTCCCATCAGTTACATGATCGTCAAGATCCGGCTGTGTCTGGAGCTCGGCAATATCTTGCAGATGACTGGCCGAGTCAAGAATCAAGTCCATTACGACGAAATTCTGCGTTACGATTCCAAGTTGCGTGAAATCAAGGCCGAGCTTCCACCACATTTGAAACTGCAGCCACTCGAGGGCTCCCACGACCCGCTCACACTCATCATCGCGCGGTTCAACATTGACATTCTCTACCTGAAGATCATGTGTCTTCTCCACAGGAAATACCTTCCCAGAGCAAGACACAGTCCCCGTTATGTGCACTCACGCCGCAGTGCCATCGAGGCATCCCTCGAAACATTGAGGCATTTGGCCACCTTGCACAGGGAGTCACAACCTAACGGGCGCTTGCAGTCGATCAAGTGGTATGTCACGTCCGTAGCAACCAAGGACTTCTTGTTGCCGGCGATGCTAATTGCTCTTGATCTCCACTTTGATAATGAGGCACAGCGGTCTGGGGAGCGACAAAGCTCTCATAGCTTATTTTTCTGGACTCGTGAGCAACGGGAGGAGATGATCCGCAGCCTTGAGCAGACAATAGAGATCTGGAAAGGTCTCGTTGATATCTCTATCGAGGCGGTCAAGGCATCAAACGTTTTGGACGTCATGCTGGCCAAGATCAAGAGTTCAGTTCGGCCAGATAATCGGGGAGCGAGTCCGCCCGAAGTGGTGATGCGTACTGACCCATTTGGGCCAGTCGACTTAGAAGTGTCGCAGCCGGAGCATTCGGCCGCCATGACGCTGGGGATGCTGTCAAGTGGGAACCCTCTGAGCGGCAACCTGGCATCGGCATTCAATACTGTCCAAAGCCCTGGGGGCACCACGTACTCGGCTCTTGACCTGGGCTTGAAACCCGATTCTCTAGACACGGGAGCCGGCGCTGCATCGGATTTTGCAAATGCCTCGTTGCTGGATGGTGCGCAGTCTCCGCTATCCATGTTTAATAGCATGGCACACAGCGGCATGGACTTTGGAAGCAACTTTGACTGGGTGAGCAGTTCCACATGATCCGTTAACACCGGCCCGACTCTGTTTCTTTGCTAACACGGTACATTACATGTAGGACTCGTTCGAAAACTTCACCCAGACTGCCAACTTTGGTGGCGAGACTTACACCTTCTTCTCTGGTAACGCTGACGCGTTGCAGCAACAAGCAGATGGGTCTTTGTTCTATGGAAACCCTGATATCACGGGTTCAAGTTGATGGTGGCCGAGCATTGGATCGGGACAGCTTGTCAGAAACTTGGCAGATGGATTAAGGTACAAACGGTAATTTGACTGTCTTTTCCTAGGTCATTGTGGGGATTAAAAAAAGGCAATACGTCGGTAGGGCTGGGAGCGGTCTCTAGGTTGTGTATCATAATACCCTTCTCATTCTTTACAGTCACCTTTATCACCGTTTGTGGGCAAAATCAGGTCAACGTCCTATTCGGTTTGTTGGCGAAATGCAAAGAGCCGAGGCTACGGCAAAGTTTTGTTCCATCGCACGTTACACTGCCTTCCCCCCCTCCCCCCACACATTATACACACTGACGACGTTTGTCTTGGAGGGTGGTGTAAAGAAAAGGCATTGTCGGCAGCGCATTCGGGCCTTCTGCCATTCCCTTGGACGACGGAATCAGGGGTTGAGGCGGGGCCCCGGATTTCCAACATTTGCGGGGAATGCGTGCGGCTCCCGGCTTGGTCCACGGGGGGCATTTAGCCCTTTCGGGCTGCCTGGCTCCGAGCGCCGTGTCAATGGAAGGTTGAGATCAAGTCCGCGTCTAGTCATATGCCAGTCTATGGGTGAGAGTCTTGTATGTCGACATCGTTAACGGACCGAATTTGGGCGCGCCAAACCCTCGGCCACTGTTAGATGCTCCCCTTCACTGTGCGGTATGCTTGGTATGTCCGGTATGTTCACGGTCTACGGTGCCATCTTGGTGAGGTTTTTCTCTTTCTGTTTGTTCGACTCTCCACACTGAACTCGACACTTCCTAATCATAATCACGGAAGGGCTTGCCATGGAGCTTTGAGGATGATCTATTTAATAAGGGGGCTGGCTTCACCTTCAGCTTCAGCTTGATGGATATAACACGCACTAGGCGGCTCCCACCCCTACCGGTTTTTTCCTTCACTCTCCCACTCCCAAATCGACCGGCTCCTCTCGATTTTCGCTGAAGTTCTCGGTGGTGACAGTCCGCTGTTGTCACGATGCAACTCTTGAACTTTGGCATGCGCCTCTTGGCCACAGGGGCAGTACTCTCCGGGGTGATGGGTGTCTCCGGACTCTCAGCGGCAGAGTGGCGAAAGCAATCCATCTACCAGGTTGTCACCGACAGATTCGCCCGGACCGATCTTTCGACCACGGCACCGTGCGATACCACTCACCAAGTCTATTGTGGTGGCACATGGAGGGGCCTCATCTCGAAGCTCGACTACATCCAGGGCATGGGGTTTACGGCTGTTTGGATCTCGCCTGTTGTCAAGCAGATTGATGGAAACTCGAGGGATGGGTAAGGACAACTGATTTCTTTGATCAGTCACTCCAAGAAAATGTTCATCTTTGTTTAGATAGGGAGGCTGACAAGATAACGCAAATCTAGATCCTCCTATCATGGATACTGGGCCAAGGACATCTGGGCTCTGAACCCTGCGTTCGGCAATGAATCCGACTTGAAGGCCTTGTCCGCGGCGCTTCATGCGCGAGGAATGGTGCGTCTGTTGACTCGAGATTCAGCCTCTGTCGCCAGAGAGACACGCGAAGTTGTTGGGCAGGGCTGAAGCAAAACAAAGGATATCCTTGCTAACCATCATGTTGGCGGTTACGTAGTATCTTATGGTGGATATTGTCACCAACCACATGGCTCATATGAGCTGTGCGAACTGTGTTGACTATGGTGCTCTCAGCCCCTTTTCCTCGGTATGGCCCCTGACCCTGAAGACTACGAAGTTGGTTGCCGACACCTTGTTCCCTAGTCATCATACTATCACCCTCCCTGCTGGATCAACTATGACAGTCAGACGTCTGTAGAACAGTAAGCGCAACTGTACCTTTTCCGAGTTGCTCACAACTAACCTTGCACCAGATGCTGGCAAGGAAGTGACACTGTGAGTCTTCCGGATCTTCGCACCACAGAGTGAGAAACCCTACAAGAAACACTAGCTTATGTGTGATTTTCTCTGACCTCTTCTAGCCCCAATGTGCGTCGCATCTGGAACGAATGGATTTCTCACTTGGTTTCCACCTACTCCATGTACGAGCTACCCACCGGTATCAGGCATTGGATTAGAGAACTAACGTGGTGCTTCTCAGTGACGGTCTCCGAGTCGACAGCGCGAAGCATGTTGAAACATCATTCTGGTCTGGCTTCAACGCCGCGGCTGGCGTCTATCTGACTGGCGAGGTGTACCATGGTGACGCCCTTTACGTGGCTCCCTACCAAAACTACATGGATGGCGTCCTCGATTACCCCAGGTGAGTTGTTGTCTCTCTAGTTGAATGAGCAGCATTTCTTAACCATGAATCTTAGTTACTACTACATTCTGAGGGCCTTCCAGTCTACTAGTGGCAGCATTAGCGCGCTCGTCGCTGGTCTCAACACAGTCAAGGGCGCCGCGAAGGATCTCAGTTTGTGGGGCTCCTTTTTGGAGAACCATGATGTGGAAAGGTTTGCTTCGTTTACCAAGGACATGACTCTAGCTAAAAATGTAAGTTGTGGACGGCCATGGCTAGCCTGAAGCAGACGCTGACATTGATCCTCTCCAGGGAATCGCTCTCATGATGCTGAAAGATGGTATGTCTTGATCGATCACGCTTTAGGAGAGAAGGCAGCTGACCAACAAACCCTTTCCAGGCATCCCCATCATCTACCAGGGACAAGAACAACACTACGCCGGCACCGGAACCCCCAACAACCGTGAGGCTGTCTGGTATTCCGGCTATTCGACCAGCTCCGAGCTCTACCAATGGATCACCAAGCTCAACCAAATCCGATCACACGCCATCTCGCAAGACTCGAACTACCTGACCTACAACGCCCATACCATCTACTCCGACAGCCGCACCATCGTCCTCCGAAAGGGGTACACTGGGGCGCAGGTCATTGGTGTTTACACCAACGCTGGCGCTTCGTCGTCTGTACCCGTCACGCTGACCTCTTCGGCCACCGGCTTCACCCCCAACCAAGCCTTGATCGATGTGATGAGCTGCACCCCCTACACCACAGATGGAGGCGGTGGCATCAGCGTCACGCTCAGCGGCGGTGCTTCGAGGGTGCTCTACCCCGCAGCTCGCCTTGCTGGTAGCGGTATCTGTCCTTCCTTGACTGGCCCGTCTACCGCGACATCGACTACCTCTGCACCTACCTCTACTCCAACCGGTACGTTCGTCTTCTTACTATCCACCTGTGAAAAGCCCGAGCTTACGTGAAACCTGCTTAGTCGACCCCAACTGCTCATCAACCTCGGTTGATATCACTTTCAACCACCTCGTGTCCACCGCCTATGGAGACTCGGTCAGCGTGTATGTTAAATCCCAATATCTTTCTTGTTACCAGGCAAGCTTACAACCAAATCAGCACTGGGAACGTGGCCGCCCTCGGTAATTGGAACCCCAGCAGCGGGGTCTCGCTCAACGCATCGCAGTACACCAACAGCAACCCCCTCTGGACGGGCACCGTCAAGCTCGCCCCTGGTACCACCATTCAGTACAAGTTTGTCAAGGTCGGCAGTTCAGGTGCGGCGTCCTGGGAGTCGGATCCCAACAGGTCCTACACCGTCCCGTGCGCAGCGGCATCGGTGGCAGGCTCGTGGAAATGAGATGATGTCATGAATACATGGCGACGGTGAATAAAGTATCTGTTTTGGGTAGCCACACTTCCCGCGAACTGTTTGGTTGTGGATCTGTGATTCTATATTGCGGCCTAATGCTGGACTAGGACGAGCGGGTTTTGGAAACGGTTCCTCGGCCCTGAAAGATGGCGGATGTGGCTTTGAAAACAGTCACTCTATTCAAGGCCTTGATAAGTCTTGGGTGTCGATATTGCATTGAAGCACCAATTACTTGTCTGGGATGTGGCGACAAGGATATCAGTAAATCATTCTCAACAATTACGTCTCTACATGGTAACCCATCATTGATTCACCGATTCACCAGTTGTTCACTCGATACATGCCGTTCAGAATTCATTCCTATAATAAAAAACAGCCATTGTATAAGCCAACATGAGATGTCATTCATAGAACCGTGCCTAATTCTGGCCCCATCGTTCGAATCCTTCTGCGCTTCATCTGCCCTGTCTCCAGTCAACGCCGACCGACCCCATAATTATAGCGGTCAGTGCCTGAGAGTCCGTCAAAATTGCCTAATCCCGTCGCATTAAACGTAGAATTGCTGTTCGAGGTACGAACGTTTGTTGCGTTGATGCCATATGTATTCGTTAGCCCCAAAGCTGACTGTTGACCGGACGCATCCATATGGCCCGTATCGAACAAATCCCAGCCACTACCAGTGTTTCCACCAGAAAAAGCCTGCATCGAGCCAGGCATGCCTTGTACACTCTGGTTTGTAGCGTGACCAGTACTGCCGGATCGCTGCTGGGCTGTGCTAGAGCCCGGATTAAAGGATGGGGAATGGCGAGCCAAACCTTGTGTGCTGCTGCTGCGGAAGGATGCGGCTGTTGAGGGTGTTGCCGACTGGCTGCGTTGTACATATGTAGAGCCGCCTAGGGAAGTTGATGATCCCCGATACGTGCCATCGGCTGTGGTCGTATAGCTGTTGCTCGCCGAACCGCCAAACTGCGAGGACTGTTGGGGATTGTTGTACGAAGTCGTGCTTCCTGCAGGAGTTGCAAGCTGTTGCTGCTGATATCTTTGCTGGGAAGATTGCTGCTGCTGTCCGCTTGAATATGGCTGCTGCTGCTGTTTGTTTGTGTATGATGATTGGTTTGATGGATACTGTTGTTGTTGTTGGGATGTACTTGTCGAGTATTGCGGGGCTGGTGAGGCTTGGACAGTTTGGCCATGCGATTTCTGTTGCCCTGGAAACTGTGACGATTGCTGCTGCTGCTGCTGCTGCTGTGATGAAGATAGAGATTGAGAGGATGACTGATTTTGTTTGGAATGCTGTATTTGATTATATTGGGGGTTCGATGGTCGATACTGAGGATACTGGTTTTGTGTGGTCGTCCGCGATTGTGACTGGGTGGTTAAAGATAATGCTCCTTGTGGATTTGATGGTTGCGACTGAGTATTCGGTGACCTGCGTTGCGATGCTGATGCTGATGCCGTTCCTGGCTGATGTTGCTGCTGTTGCTGTAAACGAGCCGACATATACTGGGGAGAGTCGACGCGGGTTTGCTGAGACATTGCCTGAGACTCTATCTCCGCCTGCTGTTCAAACTGAGCCTGCAGCTGAGCCTCGTAGTTCTCCATAGTGGGGGATTGCACCTCGTAATGATTCTGATGTGGTGAGTGTATTGGTGGCACAGAGGCTTCGCTCGCAAGTGAGGTCATGGCATGGGACGACTCAGTACTCGTGGTCAAGCTTAACGCCGCGGCTGCACTGGAAGATAGGGCAGACCTCGACCCTGATCCGGAGGGCAAGCCTGTGGCGGAGCTAGAGGACGAGTCGTCGACACCTAGGGTTGTGGGAGCTTGGCTGGCTGTCGTTGTGGTTCCCTTTGGGCCTTTACCCCTCCTCGACCTTTTGGCTGCGGGAGGCTGAAGTGCCGAGGTGGTGGAAGTATGGCCTGAGCCAATGTTTGCTGGTGGAGTTGGTAAAGCTGGGCCATTGGTCTGGGGTGACGAGTTAATACGATTGCCTTGGCTGGATTGAGCAGTACTGGAATCAGCTCCTGTCTTGACAGTCCTCTTGCGTTTTTGGCCAGAATTTCCAGGGGCAGCGTTTGAAAGGGCTGGGCTGGCAGATGGGGGAGTTGGGACGGCCAGAGTTTGGCCCTGTGAGTTCCGGCTAGGTCTTGATGATTGAGAAGCACTTGACCGAGCGCGATGGGTGGAGGTAGTGGATAGGCCGGCTGGAGGAACCGAATAGACGAAATCGGTCCCTGCGAAACTTCCCAGTCCAGTATCTACACTTTGTGGCGGCGTGTCGGTACTTCGGCTTGGCGGCGCGGCTGGTGTCGCTGTGTTGACTGTTCCCATCACGGCTCTTGGCGCTGTCCCCGTTGGTGTTCCAGTTGGTGCATTTATTACCACCCCTTGCCCTGCTCCTGCTGCTGTTGCTAACCCTAGTCCTGCTTCTGGCCCTACTCTTGTCGCAAGTCCTGATCCAGTTCCTGGTGTTGCACCTGTCCCTTGTCCTAGTGGGACATGAGTATGAGTGAGGTGATTTGGGGCTTGCTGCGTAGTTCCTGATGCCTTTGATCTGGCCAACTTTTTGGTGGCTGACCCGGCGTTCACCGGAGTGAATGGCTGGCTCAAGGTTGCGTTATTGGGAGCCTGAGGCGTTGTGGAGGCTTGGCTTGCCTGCGAAGCCTGTGGCGGTCGTGATGGAGCCTGTAGCAGTTGCGATGACGCCTGTGCTGTCTGAGCCCCCAGATTTGAAGCCTGAGAAGGGTTGCCATTTAACGCTGTTCCCGACATCTCCGGTCCATCTTTGGGACGGTTTTTGGACCCCTTTGGCCGACCCCTTCTCCTGGCGCTGGCTGTCAAATCAGTCGTGCTGGCGCTCGTCATCGGGGCAGCGGGTACTGTCGTGCGTACTGGCGTACTGGCGGCGAGCAAAGGACGCTCATTGACCACGCCAGACTGCGGGGGCTGCGGCTGCGGCTGCGGCTGCGGCGTGGTGTTTTGTGCTAGCAGCATCACGTTCGCATCTACCTCATCTACATCATCGTCAACATCAACCCAACTTTCGTCAGCGGCATTCGCTTGTTGTTGGCTACTAGCACCCAAGGCAGCCTTGAGAAGGGGCCCCTTTTTGATTCCCTTATCGATCCGGGGCCTGGTGCCTTTGCTGCCTTTGGGTCGTCCACGTTTTCGTCTTGTTGAGACCGGCGGAGGGGGGTCGGGTTGACGGACAACAGGGTTCGCAATCGGTTGTCCTGTGGTATTGCCCCCTAGCCTGGGGAATATCTCGGCTATCCACCCTACAAAAAGGCTACCAGATCCATTCGACTCTGCACTCTGCGGAAACCCATCATTAGGAGGTGGTCCTCCTGGGATTCCCCCAAAGAAAGCCAGAGCCTTGCAGATCTGATCCACCACAAGAACAGGGTGAAGGCTCCGTAATAGCGTCAATAGCCGGGCCTGTTCTGCCTTTGTTTCTTCAGGGCTCAGAGGGGTCTGCCGGGTCCGATGCACCGTCGCAGATAATGGTGGCTGTGGCGGGACAAAAGGTTTTGCTACTGGTTCTGGTTCATCGGGGATGTGTATAAACCGGCTCCTCCGCAGCGATACATAACCATTCTCATAGGCGCGCCTTGCAGCGAGTTCCGTGCTTTCGCTGGTCCTTTTTGCCTCAGCGTCCCGTTCTGTTGCCTCAGTCCTGCCGGCCACATCCATATGCATCACGCTGAAGTTTCCCTTGGAGCCATCTGTCTTGCCCTTCAACTTGCTGGGGACGGGGTTTCGAATTCGACCATCTCGATGAGGGCCGCTTGATGCGTCGGGGACAGTAGAATCGCTGGTCGACAGAACACCGAAGGTGGCTGTAGTTGTGGGCGCTGCTGCTGCCGCTGGCGCCGGCGCCGATTTTTCCGCTGGCGGACGGTTCGAGATGGGGCCAGGTTTAGGAACTGGGACAGGAGTAACCTTGGATGTGGTAGCCGGTCGAGAAGAAAGCGTCGCGCCTGTATGGAACAGTCAGCACATTGAGCCACTGCCTCCTCAGCCGTTGTATATGCCCACCTGATGGGGGAGCCATTGGAAGCTCTGGCCCTGAAAGAGCCTCGCCTAGGGATACTGAAATGCCAAATCACCAACGAAATACCGTGGCTGAAAGGAGCCAAATGCTCTTTTTAGTCGCTTGCGTCACGGCACGACTTCAGCGCCCAAGCAGCATGTTTGGAACGTTTTCTGCTCCAATATGTATTCACAAAAGGCACTGGCGAGAAAGCGATAACAAAGGCGCGTCGTATCAATGGAGAAAGAGTGCAACGACTCCACCGGATGCCCAGGGAGCGACCAGGTTTGCGGCCAAGGTCAACAGGCCCGGCTGCGCGTCGACCAGCACAAGAGACAAAACAAGGAAGCCGTCGTCGCCAGATTCCGGGGGTTCGGCTGATGCGAGGATCCAAATGGCTAAACTCGAGACGAGCTGGCTCCGTGCAAGCAGGTATTGTCTGAAGTAGCGGACTCGGTGAGCCCAGTCGGCGGGTGACACAGCTGTGTACCTAGACCAAGTCAATGTCGTTCGAGGTTGAATGGGCGCTGCGGCAAACTGAAATGGCGATCACGAGGAGATGGCTGCGGCTTGGAGATAGGTCCACGGGTGTGCGATTGCAGCAGATGCAGACATGACGATGCCAACGACCCTAAACAGACGAAGTAGCACGATGGAGCCTCCGTGGGTTAGCAGCTAGATGGCAAAGGTCGGTTGGTCGGTTGGAGTTGAGGTTGAACAGCGGAAGCGCACCTCACCTAATACGAAAGAAATGGCTGCTTGATTGGTACTTTGCCGTCAGTCATGCGCCAGCAAACCTCACGCGCAGATTAGCAGCTTTTTGCCTTGCAATGGCTGATGCAGGTGCTGTTCATTGTTCCAGTGGGTAACCCACCTGGTACGCCTTTCGCAATAGGTACCTAAGCAACTTTCCTTGTGTAAGTCTACCCATCGGACGCCACCTACGAGCCTATGGAGCTATGCTTGGAAGCAAACCTCACCGAAGGGAGGAGACGTACTGTAGCAAGAGGAATTGGGCGTGCCTTTGAAAAGGGATGTCAAGAAAGTTTAAAAGAATAGGGAAAGTCTTAAAACATTGGGCCTCCGGCACATCCTACACTCGCCGCCGACGAGGTACGTACCAGCCCCATCTGCCAAATCAGATGCGACCGGCAGGGGCCCAGCTAAGCTGCTGAGCTCCCCACTTCAAGGGTGCTTGGAGTGATCCAACATCATCAATTGATACCAACATCACCCTCGCCGAATCCTCCCACGACATCCCCAAGAGCGCCTTCAAGATCTCATCCTAAACTCTCTTCTCCTCCGTTCTCTATATCATCTAGCAATACTAGTCCCATCCAACTACACTCGGCTACTTGCAACAGCTCACCCCTGTTGCACAGGCGCCCACCCCGCCCCTTGGAGGACCTTCCCCCAGGAGTCCACGCAGCAAGAGCTTACCTGCGCATTACAACGCGATTGACAAGGTGGGAAAAAAGCCCGTCTCCTTTTCGTTAGTTTATGAGGCTGACCTGGTCGGCGGTAGGTTTTCCTGTATTATCTTGCATCGAACTCTAGGTAGATACCAAGCATCCCGGCATGCTATTGCCCACCATGGCTCCGGCGCAATACATACTCGTTTCCCTTCCCCTCCGCGTCTTCGACGACGATCCGCTCAAGTCCTTGGCCTCCACTGTCGGTCGCGATAACGGAGAGGTGCTGCCATACCCTGTCCCATCGTTCAAAATCGGCACACTCGACGCTTTGGTGCAGCACGCCGACGACCTAGCAAAGCTCAACAGCGCCTGCGAAGCGGCGGTCGCCAAGGTTGCCGACTCCCTCAGAGGTATTCTGGACGGCAATGAAGACCTAGTGGCGCAGCAAAAGATAGTAAACGACAGTAAGCTTGTACCACATTCCCTGTCATCGCGCAGCTGACGACTAACAACTCTGGCGCAGAGCCCACGGATCAGTATTTGCGCTCTTTCCAGTGGAACAAACTTCGCTACCGGGCTGATCGGCCTCTGACCGAACTTATCGAGAATCTCCAACAGGACTTGCAAAACTCAGACAACGATGTGAAAGCCAAGTTCAACCAGTATAATACCGTCAAGACCAATCTTGCTACCCTGGAGAGGAAGCAGACGTGAGTTGCCCCAAGCTGCACGGTAGCATCATGTTCTGGACTAACGTCAATGTGAATCCTCAGTGGAAACCTCGTCACCAAGTCGCTCACCCCCATCGTGGATCCCAAGCTTCTTGTGCAAGACTCAGAATACATGGAAACCCACCTCATCGTGGTACCTACCAATGCACGCAAAGACTTTTTCCGCAGCTACGAGACACTTGCCCCCATGGTAGTGCCGCGATCGGCTGTTCAGGTTGCGCAGGACGACGAGTTCACGCTGCTTGCGGTCACGACGTTTAAGAAGACGAGCGCCGAGTTCCTGCAGAAGTGCAGGGAACACAAGTGGACCCCTCGACAATACAAGTACGTAGAGGGAGGCAAAGAGGAAGAGCAGCGTGAGCTCCAGCGTGTTGAGAAGGAGGCGAGAAAGGTTCGCGCCGAGGCTCTTCTATTGGGGCGGACGGGTTGGGGTGAGAGTGTGATGATTTGGGCGCATGTCGTGGCACTTCGTGTTTTCGTTGAGACGGTCCTAAGATACGGCCTGCCTTTGGAGTTTGCGTCGGCACTTATCAGAGTAAGTGGTGACCCCCGTTAGGCCGGGATATCTTGGGCTCTGGGACTGACATTCTTCGCAGACAACACCAAAACAAGCTAAGAAGGTCAAGACGAATTTGGATTCGGCGTACTCGTATCTTGGCGGCAACGCGTTCGGCCGGGACAAGCATGGGCGGGTCACAAAGGACGATGCATCTTTGACGTCCGAAATGGCTGCGGCAGGTCTCAGCGTCGGTGAAGGCAATGAGTACACGGCTTATGTGTACTACGAGTTTGACCTCCCCTAACCGGTGAGGGGTCACCCATTACGGAGACCAGGGGCGAACGGGGTAGGAGTGAGGTCAGTTGGGGAGTAGCAGTGTCAAATACATTTTTACCTTGTCCTTGGCCCTAATTTTGTTTCAGTCCTTGAAAGGGACGACAGGGCTTGTTGTATTTCTTTTAGTGGCTTGCCCCTGTTCTCGGACACAAGCAGAATAGATTCTCATCAGCAAAGGCCAGCATCGCTTTTTTCAAATTATCTTGTCTCGGTGGTCTGGGTGATGAGACCCTTTTCAGCCAGATACTCTACAATCTTCCTTACGGATTCCTCCACGCTCAGCTGGTCGGTTCGGATGGTGATCTCGGGGTTCTCAGGGGCCTCGTATGGAGCCGAAATACCAGTGAATTCCTTAATCTCTCCAGCACGCGCCTTCTTGTAAAGCCCTTTAGGGTCTCTCTTCTCAGCCTCCTCCAACGGAATGTCCACGAAGACTTCGATAAAGGGCAGTGAGTCGTCGCCGGACTGCGAGGCATTGGCATGCAAGTCGCGGGCAATTTGGCGGTCCGCCCGGTATGGGGAGATGAAGGATGTCAGGGCAATGGTGGACGAGTCAGCGAACAGCTTGGCAACCTGTGTGAAAGCAAAATTGCTCATGATTAGCAACGAATTGACTCCAGACCAATAGACATGGCGATGGACCGGAAGTCGTACCTCGGCAATGCGACGGATATTCTCATTGCGGTCCTTCTCTGAGAATCCCAAGTCCTTGTTCAGGCCGAAGCGAACGTTGTCGCCGTCGAGCCTGTAGGCGGCAAGGCCAATGTGAAGTAGGTGCTGCTCAAGAGCAGTGGCAACGGTGGACTTGCCCGAGGCGGAGAGACCTGTGAACCAAACGGTAAAGCCACGCTGGCCGCGGAGTTGGTTGCGCTCATGGCGCGAGAGAGATGGGTGCCAGGTGATGTTGCTGTCGTTGGTTGTTATTACTCCTGATTCATATGCCTGTGCGGTACATGGCTGCCCCGCCATGAGCTCGCCAATGCCAGTGGAAGCATGCGTGGTCCTAGACAGCGGGACAGATTGGAAGAAATCGGAGCGGTTCGAACTTACGTAGCCATTGTGTCAAGAGTCAACGCCAAAGCCCTGTGTCCTGAAGATTTGACTGCGATGCGGTTCGGATGGGGGTCCAACACACAAACTATATGCACAGAGGTAAATGGCGGGGTAGCAATAGTAGGGGAAAGTTCAGTTAAACATCCAATTTCGACTTTATATATCTAAGCCTGGACGGTGGATCATTCTTCTGCAGCCGTTTCGGCCGTCCCTGCAGCAAATGTGACTCGAATGGGCTCCGATTCGGAACTGGAGCCCTGAAAACTCGCCATTGATTTGATGTTTCCATCCCAGCATCAAAGCCTTGTTCCGGTCGGATGGCAGATGGCGTCATTTTTAGCTGCTGCGCGCATGTGGGAGATGCCCCACACCCCACATTTATGCTGTCTTGGCAGCCTGGAGAGCACCCTGTTGACTTACATGCTGTGACGATCAGGGGGCCACTGCCGAGCAATTTGTATGATGGAAAAAGGTACTACTATGTAAATTGAATAGACTAATTACACCTGGCCTTGGCCAATTAACTACTAGGTTGGTAGCAGCCTAGTTCCCAGAGGTTTATCGTCTGTGTTTTTGCTTCTATAACTCTATCTGAATGCCTCCTCTATGCGGAAAAACGGCCATGTAAATGCCGGCCGACCCCCAACTCTCCTATCCACGCTATGTGTCATCCTCCAGTCCCCCACCCAGTACAAATTCGGTGATTCTCTATGTTACTGGGTAGATCTTCGCCATGGTCTAGTGAGCGCCATATTGTCAGCAAAACGTGTTCTCAGAAAGGAGGGGGGAAAGCATGTGAAATGTCCGTACCGATGCTTGTCTAGGAGAGATGAACAGAGCGCTCGCTGTGGCCAGCACGGTTGGTTGCTGGCCCTCCTCTGTGGGTAGTGTCTCAATATGGCCCTCCACCCACGCTTTCCTTCCCTCGGCCTTGACTGTCTTCGCCCGGAGCACCAAATACTGGTTGGCCATGGCGGGCGCCTTGTAGTTGATTTCCAACTTGGCTGTCATACCCACGTTGAAGGGCAGCACAGGGAAAGAGCACCGCGCCAGCCCCTCATCCAGCATGGTGGCAAGAAATCCACCATGGATGATGCCCTCGTGGCCGCACAGGTCCGTTCCGACGTGTGATATTTGGACGTAGCTCTTGCCGCTTCGTTCTGACCAGCTGAATGGCGGGACTGTCACCTTCCCCGGGCCCATAAGTGTGCCTCCTGTCAGGTTGTGTTTCCTCCACGTTTCGGGAATCTTCATGTGCGGGCGAGACTCAATCATGTCAGGGTCGGCACGGAGAGACGCGACCAAGGGGTGCGAACTGATGTATTCCTCTTTAGCCTTGGCATCGTCGTCTTCGGGGGTGTACATGGTGAGGCTGTCGGCATCGCTTGGTGGCGAGAGGATCGTCTTAGCTGATTCGTACGCTGGGGCGGCGGCCATGATGAAGCCGAGAGTGGTGAAGAGGAGGATACGACCGGCGACGGAGGCGGTTCGACGGACGAGCGAAGGCTTGTCGGCTGCGACAGAAGCACTGGCAGAGTCTAAGGGCCGGCAGAACAGAGGGTCAGCGATCTAGTACTGAGGAAGCAGAGGGCATATGAGAGTCGTCCCAAGCTTACCGGTGGCAGTTGAGAGAGCACGGGACGGTGGTGTTCGAACGCAGCGCGCAGGACAGGAAGCAGAGACAGGGCGGATAGTGAATGTATGGCGGCGCGCGGCCGAAAATAAACGAGCGGACATGACGAAGGGGTAATTCGGGGCGAGGGGGACGAGACAGGCTTTATATCACCGAATTCCCGGCTTCGTATCCTGCCAGGCACCGCGCGACGGCGGCCGGGGAATTGCTCTAGATGGGTCCACCTTTATCGTGTCGCTGTCGCAGGCGAGCGGACACACGGAGAGGCCTGTCGGGTGGATCCTGGAAGGCTGGGGCAGATGAATAGGTTCTAGATGCCTCGCTATAAGCCAGTCTAGTCAATATCATGAACAGAGCAAACTTCGATAATTTCCGCGTATTCTGTTAATTCGGCATTATGCGTGTCCATGTAGCAGCACTGGACTGACAAAGAAGAATGCGAGAGACTTACAGTGATGTTCCACCCTCTTGGCTTCAGCGTCGATGGGTGTTGATGTCGCAGGCTTCCACCTACGTGACCACAGTCCGTTCAAACGGGACTCGGAAGGAGGGCCGGGGTAGAAGATGCAAGTCATGGCTCCAAAACCTCGGTAACGGCTTTCATGTCACCGGCGACGCCGGCTCAAGGGTATGGCTTGGCATGGGATTGATTAGCTAATGTGCATATAAAGACCTCCCTATCCGTACCTTTTCTTAGACTACAACTCCTAACCTGATGATGACCGTTGTAATCGATAATACCTGAAGATACCTATTTTAGCATCTTTAGGCCAGACACAACGCATTGTCTCACGGCCGAGACAACCATCCCGTGTTCTGGAATGCATAATGCACGTGCGAGCGCAAGACGCCCTGTGCCGTCATCTTGTAGCCGGACACTGACGCAATTGGATGAACTGGAACATGAACGATTGGCACCCCTCATTTGATTCCCAGACTTATTCGCTCATCTTTTCGGTGTTTTGAGAGAAACTGACAACCATAATCAAAACCTCCATCCACCATTAGCCACATATCGGACCGGTGAAGATATTATTGTAGCATCAGCCCAGCATGGTAAGCCTGGTTGGAGACAACATTCCCAGCCGCGCCATCGGCCCGTCCTATTAACAAAATCAGGCCACCGCAGAGACAGTAGAGCTAGGAGCCCCTCATGAGCCAAAGGAAGAATCGCTCAGAGTCTTCGGGCAGATCGAACATGAGCTGAAGAAAACACTCGTCCATGTTCGTCATGAGCATAACAGTACGCTAGAACAAACCCTACTTTCACCCATTCCAGTGCAATGACGGGATCATTGATTAGCTTACAATACTTCTTCCCACGTAGAACACGAGCCCGAATATTTTGCGGCTGCCGAGCATCTTACCGATTCCGAGTTGGCTGGCTTCACAATTGATGACTTCCAGCAAGTCCGGGTGGCTGTCTCCGCATATGGAATTCATCTCTTTGGCAAAGTCAGGATTCCGGCCCTGCCTGACGATGGCCCAGCCTTCATTCACTTCCGCGCCTTTACCGGAGGCCCAGACGACGAGGCCAAGCTCCACAGTATTCGTAAGTTGGCTTATAAAATCACTCTAGATCACCAAAGAGTATTGCGGCTCACAACTGTCACTAGACACCGAGGATAGAGAAGAGCCTGACGGTGGCCACACTTTCCGTGCCATATTCACCAAAAACGACCCGTTGGAGTGGTTCGACACTTAGGAACCAAGCATACCGCAGATTAGATAGCATAAAACACACCATTTCTAAGCCTCCGTTTTTGACAAGCATAAAGTTTTCACCCCGAACAATGAGGCGTCCCAAGACCTATGTCATTTCCGCCTCATAGTTGGGCCCATACCAAATGTATTAACCTTCCAACCCATCTTCTTCGCCTGCCAACATTTCGGCGTAGTCATCAACCGAGGCGAACGTTGGGAGAGCCTTGAGCTCCTTCTTCCTGCGTCTAGCCTCGCTGAACTTCTTGGGCGCCTCCTTCTGTTCCGGCCCCTTCTCATCTGCACTCTCAACATCCTCGTCGCTTTCCTCGGAATCGCCAAAGATGCCCTCGAATCCATCATCGTCAGAAACATCGGACCCGAGATCTTCCATATCCTCATCAAGCGCAGCGTCAACGCCCATGTCTTCATCGGAATCCTCGTAACCATCCATGTCGATGTCCTCGTCCTCGTCGGTGTCGCCTCCCTCGACTTCTGGCCGAGAGTTGACCAGCGCTTCCCAGATTTCATCTTCCGCCTCCTCATCGTCGGAATCGGCCGTGGCTGCGGCCTTGACTTCCTTCTTGGTCTTCGCGCCTTCAGCAGGCTTGCCAATACGAGCAAAGTACTCGTGGAAGAAGACATCCTCCGCTGAGACTTGTTCAGGCTTGAGGTTCCAGAATGAGGCGGAGTTGACCGTCTTGGACTGTTTGGCTCCTGCTTTGTTAGAAGCCACAATGTGCGAGGCACTGCCGGACGCAAGGACAGGTTGCATGATAGAGCCGCCCCGTTTAGCGTCTTCGGTCTTGGGGTTGCGGTAGACAAATTTGTCGAGGAAGTGCATCAGCGTATGGTTGGCCAGGTCAGGCTTGGGTAACTTCTTCTCCTGTCGAGACAGCAGATTGGCAGCAAACACACCCACTGACGGATGGTAATGGGAAAGGAACGGCACCTAGAAGTAGACAAAATGCTGTGATTAGTGTGGTGCACACACGGGAACAGCGTGACTCCGGTAGGAGAGCAGACTTACCAACTCCCAGAGGCAGCTACGGTGGGCGTTACTATGCTCGGGGTCTCGTTTCCGGCCATCATAAGCACCACTGCGTCGAATATTCGTCGATTCTCCTTCTTGCGTGGTAGCTTGGGCCTGGAGCTCATCCTCCTTGACATCCTTGTACACCTCTTCCTCATCGTCCTCGTTGTCTTCCGGCTCGTCCAGCAAGGTATGGAGGTCGGGGAAACTTGACTGCAGCTCGGCAATCAAAAATAAGATTCCACAGGCAAATGGAGCCTGGTGCAAACTCAACACCTGAACCAGTCTCTTGACAAAGGCCTTGACGCGCCGAACATCAACGTCATTCTTCATGGCCCGATACAGGAGATTGAGATACAGAGCCTGCTTAGATGAAGTGACTAGCCTTGGGTCCAAGAGAGACTCATACAAGGTGCGGTAAAACCTGTCCACGGCCAACAATTTTGATGAGGCAAGCTGCTGTATCAGCATCAAGGCCTGCACACTTGTGTTGAAATTGGACGAATGCGTGATCCGGAAGAGGGTGTCAAGATGTTTTTCGAGCGTCAAGTCATCCGCAGCGGCGAACGGGATAGCTCGGTTGACGCCTGTTAGCAACGATGACACCAGCTTTTGCGCCGTCTCCTGTTCGTTCGCAGGAGCAGCAGTGTTGGGTCCCTTTCGCTTCTTCTCCTTCTTGTGGTTATTATCCACCTTTTTGTCACCGTCCAACCCGCCCATATCACCCAGGGAGCCTGCCTTCAAGAGAGACAGGAAAGAATCGAAGTATATTCGCAGAAGGTTGTCGGCGATGGCAGGCTCTTTGGTGCTCAAGATTGTCTGGTTCAGAGTATTGACGGCATAATACCTTGTCCGCATACTTTGTCCGGGCTTGAGAAGCACCTCCAGCTCAACCGTTTTGATCACAACGGCCTTCATTCCCGGATGGAGGTTCAACAACTGTAAGATAAGATACGACGCTCGTGATGCGATCCTGCGGTCCCGGTCGCCAAGCTTATTCACAAGTAACCGCAGAAGATTGGCCTCCTGTTCAGGCTTGCTCTTGAGGAGGCCAAAGACGAAGTCGAGAGCTCGTGACCTTGAGTATTCAATCTCGTCGGAACACCAGGCCTCCAGGAGCTGGATAATGCGGAAGTAGGCGTCCTTGAGCCAGTCTTCATACGCCCACATCATCAGGTGCGCCTGAGTAAGCTTGCCAGGCAGCTTGCTCGACCCTGTCCAGGGCGAAGAGCCTTGCTTCTGGAGAGCGCACAGCAGCGCAGGTTGAGCGCTGAATACTCGCAAACGACGGTCATTAGGAAGCACGGAACCGTTTCCGAGAAGATCAACCAGGGCTCCCAAGGCTGCGATTGCTTGCCCGCGACTCTTCTTGCCAGCTAGTGCGATCAAGTTCTCGAAAGCCTTGCGGGTATGAAGCGGAGATTCCTGAATAGACAAAGTAAGGGCGGAAACCTTATCTGACAATGTACCGGACGACATGATGGTCGACATGAATCTTTGGGTCGAACTGGACGATTGCTTCTTGCTGAACGCCGCCGAGTCGTCGTCTAGGAGGGACTGCGAGTATGCCTTCAAGTTGGCGATTGAAGTATAATTGGGCTTGGTGTTGTCAGAAACAGCAGATGGCAGGCCCTCCGCTGAAAGGCCATGCCAGTCAGGTCTTGGTTCGAATATCTAGTCCTTGTTAGCCACATACACCCGCCGAGGGAACAGGTGCAACGGTGTAGTACTGACCAGCTTTCCTTTCTTGCCTTGACGAGCTTCTTGTTGAGGTTCTGCTAATTCTTTTACTTTCTCAACCACAGACTCCTCCTCCTCCTCCCTCACCTCCTCCTCGTCTTCGCCCTCATCCTCACCGTCTAACTCGGCTCCTCCGCTCTCGACATCATCGTCTTCTGGTTCGGATTCGTCGGTATTGGGATCCTCCGTTTCGGCATGCAACTTTTGAAAGCCAAGGCTGGAAGCAAATTTGGCAAGCTCCTCCCGGAGAGCATCATCCACGGAACCATCGGCCGCGACAGGCTTGGACTTAGGCGTATCACCATCCTCGTTATCTGATTCCAAGTTGGCAACCAGTTCGAGATCCTCCTGGTCTCCCCCGAGGGCCAGAATCTCATCCAGAAGGACGGCGTGCTTGTCACTTCTCCCTCCTTGCTTTGCCTGCTCCTGTGGTTTAGTCTGGCGCCGCTTCGAACTGGGAGCATCGTCGCTGTCGCGTTGTCTCTTGCGCTTTGCCTGCTCCCGACTTTCGGAGCCACCAAGTGTCTTGTCGATCTTGCTTGTCAGTTGAGCAAGCGCGGCTTCGTCGAAAGCTGGCTTCACAGCCTTTTTCTTGTCCTTCGTTCGCTTGATGCCCATTGTGCCTCTTTGGAGCTTCCGTGGGCTGTTGCTGTGACTTTTACAGGAAGGAGTTCGCGCAAATTCAAAACAATTGGTCGGCCTCCAGTGCAATATATGCGCCTGGCAAGATTTGCGTGTCGGGGCTGGTTGAATTGGAAGTTAATCAATCGACTGGAAGTTTTGCAGTGGGGAGAAAAAAAAGTTGAAGCAACACCTGCAGCCACCCCTGCAACTCGTTTCCGGCAGGCAAGCTCCAAGGTGGGGCGACCAGCAACAGCTCCACATTGGACCTGCAGGGGCTCTTTATTGGACACAAACAAAATAACTGAGGCTGTTGAAGCATCTCACGATATCTGCCCCCATAAGCCGCATGCTGCCAACATGTTGCGGGTCCGGGCAGTTCAATAGACGTTTTACTTGCCGCAAGATTGCCTCAGCATGATCTCTTCCGCACTTGCCCGCCTTTCGCGGGTGTGGTTTCCCACCAAGAAAAAACCAGCATCGGGTGTGGAAAATGGCCATGCGAAGCTGATTCGAGCTGGCTTTTTGCGCCCCTCTCATGCTGGCATCTTCCACATGCTTCCTCTGGGGAGGCGCGTGCAGAGCAAGCTTGAGGATCTGGTAGCCAGCCATATGGAGCATATGCTGGGTGAGTCTCACCCTCTGTCATGTCAGCCATCATTTTCATGCTTACCGTAACCGCCGTCTTGGTCTCCAGCCGCCTCAAGGGTATCACTTTCGGCGGTATCAAGCCAGTCTCTTTGGGAGAAGAGCGGGAGGCTTGAGAATACTGCGTCTGAGGTGTGTCCGAGATGGCTGCATCCTTGCTTGAGTTTCTGGCGCTGACAGTGCCTTCTTCTAGCTCTTCAAGTTTTCCGACCGTAAAGACGTTGGTTACCTTCTGGCCCCAACACATGAAGAGGAAATCACTACTTTGGTGGCTCAGACGGCCAAGACAGCCAAGGATCTTCCGCTCAGGCTCTTTCAAATCACACCCAAGTATCGCGATGAGTTTCGCCCGCGCCACGGCCTCCTTCGTGGGCGAGAGTTTGTCATGAAGGATCTCTATACCTTCGATAACAGCATAGAGTCCGCCCTGGCGACCTACAATGACGTTCGCCAGGTGTACTCTCGGATATTTGAAGAGATGAAACTGCCCGTTTTGGCAGCTAAGGCCAGCTCGGGCAACATGGGAGGTAACCTTAGTCACGAATATCATCTTCCCACGCCTCTTGGAGAAGACCACGTCGTCAGCTGTGACAGTTGCGACTATGTCGCTAATGAGGAAGTGGCCGAATCGGTGCTCTCTGACCAAGCCACCAGTGACACCGCCTTCAAAGTCTGGCGAGGCATCACAAAAGACCGGACCAAGTTAGTCAACGTCTGGTACCCTAAGCAAACAAAACCTGTCGACGGCGGCGAGTTGAGAGAGTATACAGACCTCGACATCAATACTACCGAAGTGAAATCCATAGTCCCTGACCTGGATGCCGGTGTCGAGGATGCGCTGCCGCTCTGGTCGGCAGCAACAGCTGCCGGTGGAACAGCTGTCGAGTTGATAAACATCGTCGACTGCCGGCTCCCACGGTCCTTTTCTGATGGCTTGGGAGGAGCCCAGCCAAATACCTCAAGCTGGCCAGGAAAACTGAGGCCACAAAAGGAAGTACCGGTTTCAGTTCTGACTACAAACCACAATAACAGCGGCAAGCCACTCAATATCATCCGCATTCACACGGATGATAAGTGCCCTTCATGTACATCTGGTCACTTGAAAGCAGAGAAGGCAATGGAGTTAGGACACACCTTTTACCTCGGCACACGATACTCGGAGGCCTTAGGAGCTATAATGTTGGCCCCAAACGATGAGAAACAAAATTTACCAATGCAGATGGGTTGCTACGGAATTGGTATCTCACGTATCATTGGCGCCGTTGCCGAGCTCATGGTGGACGATAGGGGTTTGAACTGGCCATTGGCAATTGCGCCGTACTCGTGCGTCATAGTCACGGGCGCCGGAGTCGACGAACAAGACGCAGTCGAGGTCTATCGCCAAATCAGCCAAGTGGGAGGCGTGGATGCCAAATATCTCGATGTGGTTCTGGACGACAGGCAAAAGACCTTGCCATGGAAACTGATGGATGCCGATCTAGCTGGCTTCCCAGTCATAGTCACACTCGGGAGAGAGTGGCTCTCGACAAAACGCTTAGAGGTACAATGTCGACGATTGGGTGTAAAACAGGCAGTCGAAATGGCCGAACTCCCACAGATAATAGCTAAACTGCATACCAACTTGTAAGGCCTCAATCCACCGTTTGAGGATCATCAGATAGGTGTCTGAGTCAAGAACGGCAGCAGGTTTTGTTAATCCCGAGAGCGGTCTTGGTAGTTGATCAGGCGGGGCCTGCGCGACATGTCGCTGGCATGTATAAGCTAGCATTACTATTTGTAACAATTGTACCAAGTCCTTCCAAATGAAAAAAGGGAACCCTTCCACCTCATTGTTATAACAAGAATCTTCTATCACCTCTACCGGTGTTTTCGCCATGTAAGCCTCATTGATCTCCTTGTCTCTTGAAATGTCTCTACACTTGCGAATAGCTGACTGAAACCCACCTTGAAGTCTTCCCTGAACTAATCCAACAACGATGACACCGTCGGCCTTTGAGCTGGATGTGCTTGGACGACAGGCGGTGTTAAATTTATACACAGCTTTCACTAGTGTTCCTCATCACTAACCCCGACCAATATTCGGGCGTTACCGAGAATCTTAAGGCCAGCCTTCGGAAACTCACTGTTGCATTTCCACGAGTTTCGGGACAGGTTGCGAAGCTGAATTCGACAGAGGAGAGTGTTGTCCCTGCCAGATTTGGTATCGTGCCCTTCGAACCAACTCCTGGCCTGACAGTAAAGGATCCCCGACATGACGACTCGGCACCGACACTAGAGGGCCTCCGACGGGGAACTTTCCATTCCGGATGTTACAGGAACAACTACTGGCTCCCTATACAACATTCCTCGGGGGCACGGATCCACATCTGAGCCAGCAGCCGTTTTTGCCTTGCAGATTAGTTTCATTACTGGGGGTACGAAACTGACATTTGTTGGTCAACATCAAGCCATGGATCTGATCGGGCTCTTCCATCTGATATCTTGTCTGTCGAAACTCTGCCGTGGCAACGCCCTCACAGAATCAGGAATTGCCGCCGGCAACCGGTCAGGTCGACACTGATACCTCTCCTGGAAGAGGCATATGAATCGGGACCGGAGCTTGATTACCAAACACCAAAGCCGAGGTTGGATCATCCTGCTGTGGAGTCCGAGCCAGTCAAATCATCATGGGGTTATCTCATCTTCTCTTCGCAATCTCGAGCAGCCATCAAGCTAGCAGCATTAGAAGGCGTGAGCGACCCGCCAGGTTATGTGTCGACCGACGCCCCCCTCGGCATACATATGGCAGACAGTTACACAGATTCGTGCCCCTCGTCTTAAGCCCGATGTCGCGCCTATTCTGGGCCGGGCTATTGATGTTCGTCGCTTCCTGAACATACCATCATCCTATCCTGGTCTCATGCAGAACATGAGATATCTTCAAAGGCCACTAAACAAGATAATAGACCTGTCACTCGGGCACATCGCGTCACAACAAGCAGGCTTACTCGTTGACTGCAGATATTGACCCATCCGTTGATCTTATGATCAGCTCATGAAACTAACCTGGCTTTTATGACATGGACTTTGGCCTGGGGCTGGGAAAGCCAGAGGCGGTGCGACGGCCTTGGTTCCCTCCGCTGGAGGGATTGGTCTGCTTGCTGCCCCAGGACAGGAATGGGAGGACCCCTGTGGCGATCTATTTACGGGACGAGGATACAGTCATGTTATGTGGAGATAATGAGTTTACAGGGGGCAGAATAAACAGGTTGATAACTCAGGTAGATAGAAATGGTCTTTAAAGCTTCCCTCTTCTTTTCTACTTTACTTATATAGCTAAAAGAAGAGAAGCTAGAAGACTTTCTATTTTAGGTAGAGCCGAGGTAAAAAGTAGAGAAGTGGGGTAAAGGAAAGTAGACGGAGACTCGCTTACTTATTATTAATTATAAATTAATTTAATATTATTATGAAAATAGTAATAACTGGGCCCGAAGCCTAGAAAGCTTTATTAAATAATAGTATAGTATGCTCTACTATTATTATATAGTATAACGTATATAAAAATTACTATAAGCTTTGGACTTCTGATATATTTACGTATACTTTAATACGAATGCTATAAAAAAGCTACGAAAAACTACGAAACGCTATATAAAGTATATTTAAATTATAATAAAAGACTTCCGCGTATAAAAGAATACTTATAAAACTTTTCTTAATTTATCTATTATAAAACTAATAACTTTTATATTAACTATTATTAAAAAACTAATAAAAACCTTTAAAAATATTAAAATTATATAAAAAATAACGGAAAATACTTTAAATATATTAATCGATATTATACGGGTAAACTTTACGTTTATTTTTTACGTTTTAAAAAAGTTTAATTATAATAAATATATTAATTAAATATTAAAGGATATTAAATAGATTAAGTAGAACGAAGTAATTATAAAGGAATAAAAGGAGGTACTTTTTAAATCTGAATATAAAGTATATTGTAATTAAGTAATAGAGAAGTATTCGAATATAGTCGGGAAAAAGTAACGATATTAGAGAATATTAAAGGATATTAAAGGATATTAAAGAATATTAGAAGATATTAAATAAAATAAAATATAAATATCGGTTATATTATTATAATATTATAAAACTTATAACGTTAGTTAAATATAAGCCTATAAAGTAATTAAAATTAACTACTTTACCTGCTCGACCTTTACATCCCCTATACTCGCGAGGACCTAAGTCCCCACGAGTAATTAATTTAATATATATATATATATAATTATTTTTTAATATTGTAATAAAGTTTTAATTATTTTAATATTTAGATTAATTAATCCCTACTTATAAGGACTTATGTCTTTATAAGTAAGGAGGGGACGTAAGGGTCGAGTAAGTAAAGTAGTTAGCTACTTTATATTAACTTAAGACTATTATCTATAGAGCTTATATATTAGTAAATACCTAAGTATAAAGCTATATGTTCTCTTATATAACTAGCGAAGGTAATTATATAAACTATAAAGGCGCTATATATAGCGGAAACCCTTTTAAAAGACGAAAACTATAATACGTTACTCTCTAAAGCTTACTTCACTACCCCCTAAAGTATAGGTATTTAATATTAAAGGGGAAATCACAGGTCGCTAGCGCAGCTCGGGTACTAAGTCTACGATAGTTTTACATATAGCTTTATATATAAATCTACTATCGGGCCGTAGGTAACCGTAGGTACTTATAATATAGTATAAAGTTTTTAATAAAAAGAGTTTTAAAGAGAAATATATATTAATAAAGAGGATATAAAGTAATAGAATAGGCTACGGGTACCAGTACGTATATTATAATAATAAATGTTAAATTAAAAAAGAAGAGAAGAAGCTAGCTCGTACGGATATATATACATATTATTATATCTATCCTTATATTATATACTACTATACTTTACTAATCCTCCTAATAATACCCCTTTTTTTTTTAAAAAAAAAATTTAATCTAAATTATATATATACTCCCTCTTCTTTCTATTTTATACCGTATAATAAAATTCCGTTATTAATACTATACTATATAATAAAAGAAAACTCCCCCGTTATTAATACTATACTAATATTATATTATTATTTTAAATTAGAAATTATCGCTTATATTGTTTATTCTTTATTACTACTTTTATATTATTCTATAATTTTAAATTATACCATAATTGCTTTACTATTATTATATTACTATCTTTAACTTTTTAATTACTATTATTACTTTCCAATTTATTATTAAATTCCTCTATACTATCGTTAATTTTATTAACCTTATTATTAAATTCTTCGTTTCCTTTTAATAATGCCTTTTTTTATTACTATTATTTTATATTTTTATTTTTAATTTCTTTTTTGAATTCTATAACTACTTTAATAACAGGGCCTTTTTAGCCCTGTAGGAGCCTCGGCTTTTACTGCCTATAGGGTCTACTTTATAGGCCCTATAGGGGAGGTATAGTGTTAACGGTTGCAACTATTTTAGGCGGTTAAGACCCGGGGATTAAAGCTATTTAATTAACTTATAGAGGGTTATAATATCGGTAGGCTACTACCCTACTATTTATTAACCTTCTATAGTTAATAAAAAGTTAATTTTATTGTCCTACGCGGAAGTCGAACCCACTACCTTTTAATTATAAGTAGTAATTAAGAGATCCTTAGGCGTATACTACTGCACTATAGGACACTTAATACTTTATATTATATTTAAAGTTTTTAATAATTCTTATTTTTTATTCAGTAAACTTTATATACTTATTATAATATTTAATTATTAATCCTTTTAAGAAAATACTTTAAATATAATGAATATTTACTAATTTTATTATAATATATTCTCTATTATTTATAATAAAACTTACTTTTCTTATATCTTTATTATATTACTTTATCGTTTTAAAAATTATATATTAAACTATTACTACTATTTAATTATCTTTATAATTAATTAAATCTACTTTAATAATAATCATGAAAATAGTAAAAACTAAGGCCAAAGCCCAGAAAGCTTTATCAAATAATAATATAGTATGCCCTACTATACTATATAGTATAGCGTACGTAAAAATTACCTTAAGCTTCGGACTTCCGATATACTTACGTATACTTTAATATAAACGCTATAAAAAAGCTACGAAGAGATATAAAGCGCTATATAAAGTATATTTAAACTATAGTAAAAGACTTCCGTATATAAAAAAAACTATTTATAGAACTTTTCTTAATTTATTTACTATAAAACTAATAACTTTTAAATTAACTATTATTAAAAGATTAATAAAAATATTTTAAAAAACTAAATAATACTATATAATATTAAAAGTATATTATTAAATACCTTTTAATTATTAAACTTTATTATTTTAAAGATTTTAACGATATTAAAGTAGCTATAATTATAAAGAAAATAGCCGAAAAAATACTTAATATATTAATCGACTTTATATAAATAGGTTTTATTATGCTTTTCTATTTATTTGGTAAATCTTCCTATAGTAAATGTATTATATAAATACTAAAGAATATTAAAAAGTTATAACGATATAAAGGAATTATAAGGGAATAAGCTGAATCGATAATAAAGCCCGAATATAAGGTATATTATAATTAGGTAATAAAGAAATAGTCGAATATAATTAGGAAGAAATAATGATATTAAAGTATATTAAAGGATATTAAAGAATGTCGGACGATATTAAAAAATATTGGATAATATTAGAAAAATAAATAATAATAAGTATTAATATCGGTTGTATCGTTATAATATTATAAAGTTTATAACGTAAGTTAAATATAGGCCTATAAAGTAACTAAAATTAACTACTTTACCCGCTCGACCTTTACGTCCCCCCTACTCGCGAGGACCTAAGTCCTTACGAGCAGTTAATAATAATATCGTCCTTTAATTCTATTTTAAGCTTAATTTATTTAATAAACTCCTTAAATTAATTAATAATATTTTATATTATTTTTTATTGATTATTAATAAATTAAGCCTTTTTATTTATAACGTTAATTTAATCTTATAATATATAGTTTATAATAAATAAAACTTTTTTTTTAAAAAAGAATTTAAATATATCTATTCTTAAATATTAAATATATTATTTAATATCTGCTTAAAGGGACTTAGGTCTTCGCGAGTAAGGGGGACGTAAGGGTCGAACGAGTAAAATTGTTAATTTTAATTACTTTATAAACCTATATTTAATAAATAATATCAATATTTAACGTTATAATAATATATAACTATTATATATATTTAATTTTAGTTTATTAGTTTATATAGAAAATAATGGGTCCTAAAAGAAACGAAGTTCTAAAGAAAAAAAAGTTCTTTTACAACGCCATACCCGGCGTTGGTTTTCTTCACAGCTCCGGCATCGTCGGTCAAAGTCATGTCACGTGATGTCACGTGCCTGTCACATGCATATAGAAAATAATAAGTATCGTATAAATATAATATCTTACGATTATTTTAAAAGCAGTTTCTTTATAGCTAATAACTTCTATTAAATACTATATATACTATATTTATTCGACGATTTTCTCTCTTTAATTATAAACCTTTTTCTATATATCGTTATCGTTATTATTATTTTAAATATATTAATCTACATTTAACTTAGGATTTATATATTTCTAATTAAAGTAATAAAGTATGTAAAATTAACCTTAATTTAACCTATTAATATTTATTTAAATAATTTACTAACCTCGGAATCTTATTTTCTTTCGCTTATTAAATAATTTAAAAATTAACGAATATTAATTTCTTACTTAAATAATAAAAAACTAAATAAATATATGTTAAAATACAGCTTTTGTTTGTGGATTTTACAGTGTATCTGAGCCCTGTAGAATACAGGGCCTCAGAGGCAATACAATGGCTTGGATCAGCAGTGCTTAGGCACCACGGTTGCCGGAACGGAACTCGGCCCCCTGAAGCAATCCGAAGTCCCGGAAAGCCAAACGCTAAGGCCAGTGCCCTGCAGCGGTCAAACGGTAGCGCAACGTGGCCTGTAACATGGCCTGTAACCTTATTTTAGTTAGCGCACTTAGCGGGCGTTCGGGCCCGGGAACGGAGTCACCCTCGGGGAGCGAGTAGAAGACCGATGGCCTATAAGACCGCTGCCTCACACCCTATTCACTGTGATATTTCTTAGTCTATAAGGTTCAATCAATATACTAGTTCACCACACTTATCAGTGCCTCACAAGCCTATATTATAGTAATTCTCTTCTATATATTACAGGGTGCCGCCCCTGTGATTGATCTTCCTTCAGTGCCTAGCCACTATCGTAGGCTGCAGATATAGCCTCCTTCATTTTAAGTACACTACGCCAATCTTCGGTTCCCAGCGCAGGTCTACATCATACAAACCTACGAGACACCATATCTCGAATACTACAGTTAAAGTCTTCTTCGCTCTCAGTGTACTGCGCCGATAGCTATTTAAGCCTATATTTACAGGCCTCAATAGCACCTATTTCAACAGGTTATAAGCCCGGGCTTTCACTGCCTAGGCGAGTTCTTTTATTTTACAGCGTTTACAAAAGCCCATATTCTATAAGCCATATTTCTTATAGGCTACTAAAGACCCGGAAAATAGCGATTTAGCACTCCTTTCAGTACTATTTCTTCCTCTCTAGGCCTTCGATTTCCACTATAGAAGACAAAGTAATACAAGACCTCCCTCCTCTCCCTGGGTCTCCGGGGGCTGCCTCTATTATACAGCAATTACAGGCTCACCAAAACGCCCTAATAGCTTCCCTGAGGGACGATTTCGAAGCTAAATTTAACTCAATGGGTAACTAATTCAGTACTCTCAGCACTCAAGTTAACCAAATCGGCTACCAAATAGACGAATTCGATACCCGATCCAGCCCTATAACTGCTCCCTCAACTACTACTGTAAGGCCCGAAAGATCTCCTACTTCCACTACTCCCACTATAACGTCAACAACCAGTGGCCCTTCGAACCCTGTAAGCACACCCTCTTCAGTGCCCTACAGTGGGCTCTTAGTAAGAGAGCTTAGTAAGTAAGTAGTTAACCTCACTAAAGATTAAAAACTTAAGGGCCCTAAGAACTAACGCGCGTAGCTTCAGGGTATTACTATTTAAATAAGGGTTTTAGGGCTCTCCGGCTTTATCGATAAGCCCAAAACTACTATTCAAGGCCTAAGCGATAGCCTGAAGGCCTTCCTTCTTCTCACTATTCGGAATACCCTCAAGGCCGGCCCACTACTCACTATCGAAGCCGAACAGTGCCCTACAGTTATCTTCGAACGCCTGCAGGCCCAGTATACCCCTGCCCAAACTATCCTACGGAACGAGCTCTACAAGGCCTACCACACTATTAAATTCGATAGATTAATAGGAGTTATGGAATATAACGCTAAATTCAACACCCTTATAGCGAGGCTTCGGGGAATAGGCGTTTAAATCTAGGCCGTTAACCAAGTTAACCACTACCTAAGGTCACTGGAAGAGAGCTTTCTACTGTAGTATGAGCGTTCCAGGGCTCTTATTCGCCAAAACGAGCATAATTTTGGCTATTTCTAGTATCCTATACTCGAATTCTTACAGAGAGAGCTATTAGCAGAGACCTGTAATTCCACCACTTCGGCTACTTAAGCCTTAGCAACCCTTTAGTCACACACTACTTCTACTAAAGCCACAGAGAGTTCCAAGGATTCTACTACTCCTAACGCTAATTCCACTAAACCCGGGGGTACTAGAAGTGCCGGGAAAAAAAAGAAAAAGAAAGATAAAGCTAAGGAAGCCTCTAAGGCCTCTGAGAGCCTTAATAAACCTAAGGAAATATCCTTTATAGTGGGCTTTAACGTTGGAACTGGCTTTTATAGCGGTACTCCCTCTAAACCTACTAATCCCTAAGCGGCTCCTATAGCCTCTTCTTCTCCTTATAAGCCCTAGGCGGCTCCTACAGTCTCTTCCTCTCCCTATAAGTATTATAGCTTTACTAAGTCTCCGGTTATTTTAATACCTATTAACCTATCTAACTACGCTAATAATGGCCTGAAAGAAGCTTAGCTTTTTAATACTGGGTTTACTATTTATATTTATAACGATAAGAGCCTTTTTATTGATTTAATAGATGTGAAGGTTAAGTTATTGGTTATAGGGGGTGGTCCCGTTAAAATTACTAGTAAGGGGAGTGTAAAAGTATAATTTTATACTGGATTTTACAACGGAAAGCCCTAATTTTCAGCGATTAACCTTATTAATACCCTCTATATTCCGTCTTTTCTACTAAATATCGTTAATAGGGATCGCTTATATAAGGCCGGTAGTGCCTTATATGGCCAGAAGCTTATTAATACCGGCTAGAACTTTATTACCCTCCTGAATTTTAAAAAGGCAAAGTTCTTCCTTAGCCTGAAAGGCCGCTCTAGACTTAAACAGTCCTACTGGTACGCTTTTAGCACTTAACCCCTTAGAATTATAGAGGGGGTCTCCGAAATCCCTAGAATTATAAAGGGGGTCTCCGAAACCTCTGGAATTACAGAGGGGGTTAAGGATACCGTTAATTCTATTAATCCCCGGAAACCTTCCCCGGTATTACTTCGTTCGGCGATACTTTAGTATATTCGGTTCGGTTATATAGGCTTTAACCTTCTAAAGAAAACCGCTTTTATTACTGTAAGTATACCTAACCTTTAGAAGCTAAGGCCTAGGGACTTAGTTTATAAGAGCTATAATACTGTAAAGATCCTCTAAAGGCCTTCTATAATACTTATTTAGGACCCTCCTTTTGCCCTGGCCCGGTTAGAGGGGGATATCGTTGCCATTAAGCCTCTTCTACTATTAAAGACGCCCTACGGCTTAATTATAGTGGATCGAAAAACACACTTCCGCTTTTTCAGGCCTCTCACTACTAAGGATAACGCCGTTCTAGCACTTCGCTTACTATTTAAAAGCTTTAATAATATCTATTACCGGTATCTAGGGTACCTTTATTACGACGGAGGTAAGGAAATCCTCCTTTTAAGTACCTACTTTATTAAAAAAGGTATTGGTTTTAGTTTATTAAGCCCTAGAACTTCTAACTAAAACGGCCTAGTAGAACGCTCTATTTGGGTTATTTTGGACCGTTTTAAGGCTATAATTTTTACCTTAGGACTTCTAACTACCCTGTGGGGCTATATAGTCGTCCTTATTATTAATATTATTAACCGAATTACCTAGATTTCCAAGGACCTTACGCCTTTCCAGGCCTTCAATAACGAATTGTTGCTCTCCCAAGTACTACACTAACTAGACCTCACTATCTATAGGGCTATTAGCTTTGAGGTTATAGTGTATATTCCCTCTGAGGACCGGGCAATAGGCCTAAAGTTCGCTCCCCGTAGAACTAAAAGAAGGCTTATAGCCGTCTTAGGTTACTAAACTTATTTGATTTACTTAGGTCTTAATAAGGTTATTAAAACTAGTTTTATTAAGTTCTACGAGGATCTATTAGCTTAGATTATAGGCCTTAGAAGCGCTGTAAAGCCTCTGGAAGTTTTAGACCGATTTGATGAACTAGAGGGGGATATAGTTGATTAAATCCCTAAACCCTCTGTTATTGATGCCCCTGAACCCCTTATTCTCCCACCAATTCCTACCCTTCTAGCACCTTAACCAGCACTACCAGTATCTATAGACCCTCCTAATACTATTAAAATCCCACTGTCCTAGGCTACTTAGGAGTAACGTAAGAAATTCAAGCCTGTAGATAATATAGACTGCAGCGAGCTGATGTTTTACTTGATATCCTGCTGTAAGGAGTGCTTTTCTACAGGTGCCTTAGAGCCTAATACCTTTAAATAAGCCCTGAAGTATGCCTATAAAGAACAGTGGTTTTAGGCCGTTTTTAGTGAACTTTACCTTCTAAAGAAGTCCCTTTACGGCTTAAAGTAAGCCTCTTATCTCTAGTAATAAAAGGTCTTAGTAATAACCAAAGCCTTCGGCTTTAGGGCTCTCATCTCCGATACCGCCACCTATTTACACCCGGAATATAGGATCTTCATTATTAGCTACGTTGACGACTGCCTACTTATAGGCCCTGACCCCTCCCGGCTCTAGGCCTTTAAGAAGGCTATGGGAGAGTACTATAATATCGAAGACCTTGGCCCTGTCCGCTATTTCCTAGGTGTTTAAATCGAACGTAACAGAGCCTAACGGCGCCTCTGGATCTACCAAATGGCCTATATCACAGAGGCTATTAAGTACTTCGGTATTTCCACTAAAACTACTGCTCTTCCACTAAGCCTAAGCATTACCGGCAAAGGTAATAAGCTTAGAATCCCCTATAATTCCAGCGATACCTACTTATTTTAGTAGCTGGTTGGCACAGCTATATACGCTATAGTATAAATAAAGCCTAAGGTAGCTTTCGCTATTCAGTAGCTCTTATTATACCTAAAGGATCCCACTGAAACCCACCTTAAAGCTTCCAAATCCCTTCTTTCCTACCTATATTCACACCTCTACTTAGCAGTTAACTACGGCTCGAATAGTAATTTAACGCCTATTGGAGCCTCTAATAGTAACTAAGTTAGTTATAAAATCACAGCTAAATCTACTTACGGTTGGGTTTTCCTATTTGCCGGAGGGCCTATAAATTGGAAGTTAAAGAAGGCCTTTACTGTGGCCTTTAACACTTTAGAAACTAAATATACTGGAGTTATGGAAGGCTTTAAGGAAGTAATATAGTTTAGGGGCCTTTTTTAGGAGATAGCTAGGCCTATTTTACGGCCTACCCCCTTTTTATGTGATAACGAAGGTGCTATAACTACGGCATATAGTAATAAGCACTATCGCCAAACTAAACACACCCTTATCCACTACTTCGGGGTTAAGGAAGCCATTTCTAATAAGGTTATTACTGTAACCTACCTTCTCACAAAACAGATATCTACCGACGGCCTTACTAAGGCCTTACCCGCAGCACTATTTAGTAGGTTTATTTAGCTGTTGAACCTCTCTAAGCCCTTTTAATTAGTGCCTACGTACTATAGCTATAGAGGGGATATTAAAATATAGCTTTTATTTGTAGATTTTACAGTGTATCTAAGCTTTATAAAATACAGGGCCTTAAAGGTAATATAATAGCTTAGATCAGTAGTATTTAAGTACCACGGTTACCGGAACAGAACTCGGCCCCCTAAAGTAATCCGAAGTCCCGGAAAACCGAACGCTAAAACTAGTACTCTACAACGGTTAAACAATAATACAACGTAGCCTATAACGTAACTTATAACTTTATTTTAGTTAGTGCATTTAGCGGACGTTCGGGCCCGGGAACGGAGTTACCTTCGGGGAGTAAGTAAAAAACCGACGGTCTATAAAACCGCTACTTTATACCCTATTTATTATAATATTTTTTAATCTATAAGGTTTAATTAATATATTAGTTTATGTTGAAATACAGCATTTGTTTGTGGATTTTACAGTGTGTTTAAGCCCTATGGAATACAGGGCTTCAATGGCTTAGAAAATTCAACAGTATTCACTGAGTCATGGGCTCCAGGAGCTGCGGCTCACTGAGGTGCCCAGAGGCTCCGGGTGCAGCTCCCTGAAGTGATCCGAGACTCCGGGGCGCAGGGCGCTAGCCCAGTGCCATGCAGTAGTCAAACGGTAGCGCCACGTGCCTTGTGGGTTAGCG